>CM036941.2:5013419-5184389 GCA_020352615.2 Yoshiicerus persimilis
AAATGAGAGCTTTTGAAACTGTGAAATTAATGCTTACTCCAAAAAGACATGCATATAGCAAAGAAGACTGTGGCGTTATTGTCGAAGAGGTGAGTCAGTTTTGCATGAGAGCAGGCTTTGTGGAGTTTCCAATAACCACAGAACTCATCACATAACGGACACATTGTGATATTGAGCCGCGGGTTGCAGACGTCATTACTAATGATAAAATTTCATTATATCATTCCTCAAAAGAGATTTACAGCATACGTAATGAATTCACTGGAAAAGAATAGTAATATACCTGTAGATATCTTGATCTATCGTCAGTGCCCCGAAAACAAAGCAAATGATTCCAAGAATGGAGGCAGGAATCAACATTCTCGTGTAAAATCCTATCCATGCAAAATAAAGGGCCACTTGGATACCGAAATATTCCTTTACAGCGTACAAGGGTTGCATTTTGAAACACTTGGTAAAAGAGGCCCATTGTTTGGATAGCAGGTATCGCTGAGATCCTGGCGTTTTTAAATCTCCCTGCAATAAAGTCAATATATATTTAATTTTGGCCCCTGGGGAATTATTTTTTGGAATACATTTTGTATATATTTTATGTTAGAAAAAAATTTCCTACAAAATATTGCCGTTTAATATAAAAGAATTCATTTTCTCAAAATTTTTTGTGTTTTCTTTTTTTTAAATATTTATCTCTCCACATTATTAATCTGCAGTAACTGCAAATTGTAAAAATGTGGGGAAAGTAAAAAAATATGATAAAAACAATTAATTATTGGTGGGAAATTGATTATTTATATCCTAATGACTAAACTTACGTCGTGCAATGGATACGCAGCTTCATAAACATGACTTTTGAGAAGACGATTAATTCCAAATTTAAAATCCTTTTCTTCACGATAGCGAGTTCGATTTAAAATGAATTGGATGATCCGTGCTCTGACTGCAGATGTGAAGAACTCACTCTCATTTTCACCCACATCGAATCTACACAGAAAAAGTATAAATTGCATTCCTATCTGCTTAAATATAAAAATATCTACTCCGAAGCAGTATTTTTTAATGTACTAGAAATAAAACAATTTTTTACAAATATTCTTTATCTCGATTGTAGACGGCAGTGTACGATTTATTTTTCGGTTGTGACAGAAACGGAGGAACACGAAAGCAATTAAATATGCAGCAAAACCAGGACTTCTTTTTAACTAAGCCCTCTGGAAGCTTATTTTCTTCCTGTTCCTTCATATGCACCGGTGGTATCTGCAAATCAAGACATTTTACCGTAAAAGTAAAACAATTAATCCTTTTATTGGCTTCTATAATTCTTTAAATTTAAAAAAATGGTAAAATATAAAATTCATAATATTTTTATCTAGAATTATTTCTCAAGAATTTTTCCTGAAACTTTTTTCTTAAGTCGTATAACAAAAAACTGTCATAATTAATGCTTTTGTAGAGTCATAACTTTTTAAGTAAAATATTATAATCTGAATAAAGGAGTCAGAGGGAAATATAAAAATTAAAATGTTTCAAACCTTTTTCAAAGGCATTCTGTACTTCAGAATCTCACTGTAGCGTTTTAAGACTTCGACTGTGGCTCTGATTTTAACAAACGTCAAGTTTCTCTTTTTCAGCCTTTCCTTTACCAAAAGTAATCCTTCCTTTTTTAAATTATCTTCAAAAATCTCTCTTTTCTGCACTGATTTTTTGGTGACGGATTGATGCAGGTTTCCATCCCACACGAGAACGAAATCCACGGCTTCATTTTCACTTTCGTCCATCAACTTTGTCTATTCTGTTCACGAAGAATCCAGTTTTGCTTTTGCTCTGGTGTAGTATAAAACATAATAATGCCCACATTATTCCTGGTAGGAAACCAGGAAGCGAATTTGCGTGAGCGAATTTCGCGATTCTACGCAGCACAGTAATTAATATTATTTCTTAATGCTATGGAAAGAGATTATGATGAGTTATTGCACTTGTCCATTTCCAAACTACTTACTGAAGTATTAACAACACGGCCTAGTTAAGATTGCGATAAGCGGAGACACGCTTTGCAAATTGTTTCCGGTTTTCGCAGAATGAACCCAAAGCTCTGAGTTCATTCTGCCGTGTCTTCTTGTGTTGTGACTGAGGTAGTCATGGAAACCTAACCGCAAGAAAAAAGGGTGACGGAGCTAAGAGAACGCGCTAGGGGAAGGATAGTAAAACTATGCATGCTCTATTATTTGTAAAATAGATTTTTGTGTGTTATGTGTGTAAATGTGTGTTTACCCGACTCATGAGGCTAAAGTTGACCGTTTAAAAATCTGCAGGAAATACCGTTGTATAGCTTATTAAATTCCCTACCTTGATTCGAAAATGTGCAATATCAATTAATGCACACCGAAGTTACCTTTGATCCTTACCACGGGAGAAAGTTCATCCTTTTAGGGAAACTGCATTTACTACGGAATATATTTTATTGTCTTAAAAAGCTACAAATATCACAGGAGAATTTTATTCCGTAGGGAAACTGCATTGACTACGGAAGACATTTTATTCTTAGTTCTTTTAAGGAAACTGTATTTACTGTGAAACACATTCATATTTTTAAGGGAAACTGCATTTATTAAGGGGAAAATTATTCCTTAAAGGGAACTGCATTTACCACGGGAAATATTTAATTCTGGAAACTGCAACTTTTATGAGATAAGTATAACTGAGTGAAGATTTGTTGTTTCAAGCAATTCTTTTTCAAGCAATGCAGCGTTTTTAAATTAAATAATTCTACATACAGTTACGTACTTTAACATCGACGTTAATAATTCAACTTGGGGTTTGGTTTGGTTAAATGAAAATAATATTTGGAAGCCAGAGTCTCCTTTCTCAATTGAACCGTATTTTCCTAAATCATAACTGGAATAAGTTAAGTCATTTTAAGTATATGCCAACGAAGGAGACCCTGCCTGGGTTTTCCGACTTCTATCTCAACATAATAGCGGTGCAACTGTATGAGGAAAATTCTACCTCAATGGATAATTGGGTATTAATTCTGAGGACATGGTGACCAATTTCAGTTGGACATGCACATAGACAATAGACGGACAAAGCCAAATTTTATTACAGGATAAATACTGTTATCGACCGTCCTTAGGGCACAGCCTTTAAAGGCTTGACATCGCATTAAATACTGGACTTTAATGTAATTAATTCCTCCAATGAACCGACAGACGCACAATGTTTGGTTATCTTATCGCTGAGGTATTTTGACGGGCCTGTCTACAGGACGGGTAATTTACTAGTACGAAATAACAAGCGAGATTCAACGTAGTATTGATTATTTCAATGTATACGGCAAACTGTTATTAAATATTTCCAGAAAGCAAAATTTACGGTAATTCTTGTGATTCTTCTTTGATGATAATTGTGTGATAAACTACCTTTTTAATGTTTACTCCATTTAATTAACGAGATTATGTGAAATTAGGCAAATATTCAAAAGAATACAGTTTAAAATGTTTTCTTGTTTTATTGCAATTTTAATAAAATTATAAGGTTGCATTTTTTGAGGTATTTGTAAGTAGTACTCATAAAATTAACTGCTTACAAAGGAAATTACTGTTCACTGTTTGACTTAAAGAATGTATTTGCATATAGCCGTATTGAAAATATGTATAGCACTTCACAACATATACTTTCTTATTATGCATATTAATTCTGCCTGCGGCTAATATGAAAAACTCCTGTTGCTCATTAAAGTGTGGTGTGTTGTGCATTACAGAATTTACTGCTGAAGTCTAAATAATTAAAAAATATCGTTTTCTTATTCTTTAAAAAAACTTGAGGTTTTCAATTTTTAATTGGAGATCTTAGTTAGATGAGAAATGACCATGACACATTTCGGGAAAAAAATTTGAGCGAAAAATTTAAATGCGTTTCTGAGTAACTACTAGAAAACTTGACTACCAGAGCCTTCTACAACATAAGTACATCGGTACATGTATGTAACAGTATCCTAACTATTTGTAATACCGTCCAAACCATAAACAGAAATTAAGGTATGTTATTACCAACACAATATTCAAAAGTTAAATGCACTCTAAAATATTCAAAACACTTTTATCTGTTGGTTTCATTGAACGGTTTGGAGTCACGCCATCCAATACATTTTATACATGAAGAGAGAAGGCTCGCATAGAGTACTGAATGCTTTGTCTGCACAGAAACTGAAGTATATATAAATAACTTGAATTTATGAATATGTGAGGCCTATGGTACTGTGATGCTCATGAATTCGTCATCCAAGTATTACAGGTAATGGTGATAAGTGAATTAGATAAGATAAGGCGACGCCATTTATAACTTTTTCCTGTGAATCTTCGCTGTGCATGGAATGATTTTCCCGAAACACAATGGCAGATATTAGAAGGAATTTGGTATTTCTATCAAAAAATATTACAAATTTACCGGAAATACTGGTGCACCTGATTCAAGAAGACATCATTTCAGAAAACGAAGGAGAACTCATTGTAAGTTTTAAAATATTTAGTTTTATTTACACTATATTAATTATTTATTATTTACAACTATAGCTAATTAATACCATCATTAAACACATGTCATTAAGCATGGACATTGTCATGTCAATTAAGTCAATTTTGCTTGACGAGATAAATGATGCAATTAAAATTTTCGTTGAGGTGTCAGCCATTAATGTGGGCGTAGCATGAAGAAATGTATGTGTTTTCCTACTCCATTAGTAATATCTCCAGTAAATGTAGGTCAAACTGGATCTATGAATATGGATTTGGTCTTTTAAGTAACAGAAGCAACTGTCCGAGTAACCACTATACGTTCATAGAACGTTCTTTATAAGGACGCTTAAAGTTTTAAGACGTATCGCTAGACGTAATACGTACGGTTTTACACCGATTTCCCCGAGGACTTTTGTCGCGACATAACCACGTTCGCAGAACGTATGAAGTACGGGAGCAGAACGTTCGCCAAGTACCTTCCAGGTACCAATTACGAACGTTCGCAAAAATAAATTCCATGTGGGATTCGAAGCCAGGTACAACGGATACATAGAATAGTGCACAATTATACATGAATCCTGGAAATACAAACCGAACCTTTTACCACATGGCCAATTTGGCTTTAATGAAAGTGAAGTGAAGTAAAGCGTTCTGTATTTCTCCACTACTTATTTCTTTCGTCTTTTCATTTTAAAATGTGTTGATCGACAAAGTACTGCATATATTTGCACTTATTAAACCTGTTTTGTTCAACATCGCAATTATGCAAATACTGTTTGTAGTAATTTGTATACATTAATTGCGGTATATATTAACATATACTCATTCACTATAATGCAGCATATATTAACATATATTTATTGAATTTAGTATATTTTAAAATATATCCTTTCACCATGAGGTATAAAGTAAAATTTCTTCATTCATTGAAATATATGTTAATATAATCTATACTGATTTATTATGGTGTTTAAAATAACGTATAGCTATTGTCATTGTATATACCTATATAAAATATACTAAAGTAATATTTTTTGTGGATTAATTGTAAAATTATTTCGTCAATTAACGAAGACAAAAAGTTTATTTTAAGGTACGAAATACGCACGTCCTTAAGACGACCTTTAATGTACGTTCGCAAAGAGACGGCTTAAGTACGTTCATTAGTCGGTCGCGTAAGATTAAAGAAATTTTATACCTAGCGTACTTCTTAGGAACGTACCCTATTAGTACTTCAGAGTGGGGGACCAATTTTGACCGAAGTCGTACCTTTTACGAACGTTCTAAATACGAAGATGGTTACTCGGGTGATGATTGAAATTTTGTGCGATTTCAAAACTCAAACGGCAAAATTTTAACTTTGAAGAAAAATCTATTGATCTTTTTTTCTTTCCTCCACTTTAATAATTTATTGTGTCAGAACCAAAAGGAATTTTGTAAAATGGTGATGATATTGTCCTCCTGTATATTGTTATAATATTTGGTAAAATTATGAAAAACATCGTTGCGTTCGTTTTTGAGATTTCTTTCTATTTATCCAAATGATTTGACTTTTTTGTACTTGTGAGCAAAATTGAAAAAAAAATATAAAAGCAGGGCAACTTTGTCCTTCTGGAGATTCAATCTACAACAGCTATACTTATGCGTCCAAATTGACATTCGGAGAAGTTGGAGTGAGTGGGAAAACACTTATTTCTTCCTGTTGTAGACCCACCTTAAATAGGAATTGCCATAGTTAAAGTAACTTAAGTAAAATATATTTAATGAATAAAATAATAGGAAAATGGGAGAACTCGGTTTGAGAGAAATAAAGAGCTGTTGAGCTTAATAGTGAAAAAAGACTGGGTGGCCAACAAAGCTTCATTTCTGAGAATATTCAGAGACACAGAGAATGGACTCTGTGCCGACGTCTTGGAAGGAAAATGTAGCCCACAGGAACCTGCTAAAGCTGCTAAACCAAGGCGATTAGTACCTGAAGCTACTTCAAGCAGCACAATTTTTCAAAAATTTGTGACACACAGAATGGGCACAAAAACCAAAGAAATATCTGAACAAATTTGGTTTGGAGTTACAGCACCAACCAAATTCTACACAGGAAGGGAAACAGAAATGCAAATATTGGAAAAACATTGGGAAGATTGTATGGCGAAGAAGACTTTTACAATTGTTGCTGTAACAGGGTTAGGGGGAGTTGGGAAAACAGAATTGGCAAGAAACTACGCACTGTCATTTTTTGAGAGTGTTGGAGGTCACTGTATTTGGATTGATTCCGAAAATATACATTCAATAGAGCAATCATTCCACGACTTGGCTAAGGAATTAAAAATTTCCCTGAAGGATGACAAGGGGAAAGAAAGAATTTTTCAGGATATTGCCGAAGAAGTATATAAGACACTATTTGGAGAGAAGGTGCTTCTTATCTTCGACAATCTGGAGAATTATGAATTACCGGTTTTGAAACTGCTGAATGATTTATCTTTTAGGAAATCGCCAACAGTATTGAAGCCTTTTGTTATAACAACTTCCAGATTTGTAGACGCTTACAACTGCTTCGGCACTGAATGCAATCTTCTAGACTTGCAAGTATTGCCTAAAGACTCCGCTGTGCAATTCTTTTCCAAATCTCTTAAAATTAAAGAACCTCCAGAGGACAACATTAAAGAATTAATTGAAAGATTATGCCAGCGACTGCAATTTTTCCCTCTCGCCATGCAACAAGCAACATCTTACATCAAAGAACGGCTACTCTTTTGTGGAAATGTGGATGAAGCTATTACTAATTATCTCACACATATCGAAATGAAAACGAAAACTTTGCTAAATTACAAGCTACCTCAATATAAAGCATTGGATGAAATCTCAAAAACAACATTCTTAACTTGGGCAGTCACATTTGTCAAGCTAAGGGAATCAAGGGACGGTGGACCATTAACCACTGACATATTGAATATAATTTCTTTTTTATCTCCAGATGATATTCCCATTAAAACTGTCGTAAGTATACTGCAGAGGATGGGAAAAGTTTCAGATGCTGCAAATGTTGATGTATTATTTGAACTGATGCGAAAATACTCGATAATTAATTACTCAAAGGAAAAGTTAATTTCTGTGCATCGATTGGTGCAGGAAGTTACACGAATCGAATTGGAAGAACGAGGAGAATGTAGATCTGTTTTGAGTGGGATGACGAAAGGCATGATTGATATACTGAAGGCTGAAGAAGTTTCTTATAAAGAACTGGCTCACCTCCAAATGTTATGGCAACATTTAACCCGGGAGAAGGAGATGGTCGAAGAGCATGGAGAACTTGTTTCATTAATATGCCATGAATTGTACAATTCAGGCCAATACAGACATCTCCTGGACTTCAGTAGAGAATCAGGAGATTTTGTGGAATCTCTTTTGGGTGAGGATTGTCGGCTGACTTTAAAAATAAAATTCTGGAAAGGAATAGCTCTGGGAAAATTAGGTAACTACTCAGAATCTCTTGAAACGTTGAAATATTGTTGCGAAAAGCAAAAGCAGATGTTTGGAGATGAAGATGGAGATTGGTTGCAGACTACTAAAGAAGTAGGAGTTGTACATGTGCGATTGTATGAGTATGAAACGGCCATGCGAATATTTGAAGAAGCGTTAAAAAAGAGTGAGGGAATCTACGGAAAGGAACACCGATTTACGCTTGAACTGAAGCACAGTGTTGGACTTGTTCTCAATGGACAAGGCAAGAGGGGCGAAGCTCTGAAACTTAATGAAGAAGTATTGGAGGGGGAAAAACGATTGCTGGGTGTGGAGAATATTGATACTCTGATTACTAAACACAACATTGCAAGTACTAAACTAGTACAAAAAAACTTCCTAGAGGCCTTACAGGAGTTTCAGGAAGTTCTGGAAATAAGAGAAAGAGTGCTGGAATTCAATCATCCGGACACTTTGAGTACTAAACATCAGATTGCTGTGACTTACTTTCAATTGGGGAGATATGAAGAAAGTCTCCAGCTCTTCCAAGAAGTTCATAAAATTCGTGTTAAAATACTCGGACCACGACATCCAGACGTTGTCACTACATACCTGAATATGAAATATCTGAGTATCGCCAGCAATAAGTTCTTAATAGTATACTTTATATCCAGCTTGTGTATACTTTATTTAGAACCGCCAGGTCCATTGTGCTTTCTGGTCCGTATGTTCGTAACTTTGGTAATAGTCCTCAAAACCCATCAATACACCCCTGTTTTTATCAGAGGTTTTCTTTTCAGTGTACTACAGCAAATTGGCGCAAAATTTCCAAGTGTCAAGTGGGCCTTGTTTACCACACTGAGTAAATTGATTTCAAAAATGCAAAAACTCTCAATCCATGGGTTGCTGTTGGCTTTCGGGTTTATGGGTTTTGCATATTTGGCTGTCAAGATAGTATAATATTATTGGTATATTACTTGATTTTCTTGCTATTCCGAATCCCAATGGCGTTATATTTGTCAAATATGTTCATATTTTACTGGATAAACTGTAATTTATTACGTAAGATTTAAATACGGCAGGCATTGTGTTTGAGGCATTATTACAACCGAATTTTACTGTAAATGTTCAAAGAATATTTTTTAGAAATAAATATCATCTTGATAGTGGAATATCATAAATTTATGGAGTTGAATCACTGTTACATTTTAGGATTTTGGTACACAAATTATTTGGTGGGACATACACAAAGAAAGCATCCAGTTGAAAGTACACGAGTGACTTACATTATCGATGTTATCTGTGATGGCTGGAGCAGAGCTGGGAATCAAGAACTGCAAGCGGCGCTGGAGAACGGCATTTTTCCCAATTTTTGAAAGTCAAATAATGATGTTACTAAATAAATATCTAAATGCATTTGGGTCAAATACTGTAGGAGTATGCTTAATTGCAATCAATACCGAAATACCCCAATACCGCAATCAATACCGAAATACCCCAATACCGCAATCAATACCGAAATACCCCAATACCGCAATCAATACCGAAATACCCCAATACCGCAATCAATACCGAAATACCCCAATACCGCAATCAATACCGAAATACCCCTATACCGCAATCAATACCGAAATACCCCAATACCGCAATCAATACCGAAATACCCCAATACCGCAATCAATACCGAAATACCCCAATACCGCAATCAATACCGAAATACCCCAATACCGCAATCAATACCGAAATACCCCAATACCGCAATCAATACCGAAATACCCCAATACCGCAATCAATACCGAAATACCCCAATACCGCAATCAATACCGAAATACCCCTATACCGCAATCAATACCGAAATACCCCAATACCGCAATCAATACCGAAATACCCCAATACCGCAATCAATACCGAAATACCCCAATACCGCAATCAATACCGAAATACCCCAATACCGCAATCAATAAGCTCTCTACATTTAGCACTATAAAATTTGTGAGCCATATTCCAATATATTTGTACATGTATTTTCCAACGATGTCTATTTCTCACCGTATCATGAAAAAATCCTTGTTGCCAGCTGAGAAGGAGTGGCCGACCAATCAAGACTCGTGAAGACTATTTAGCAAGAAATTGAAAAGAGTAATCCAAAATAAACACTGTCTAGGAAAATTAAGAGCTTGTCAACCTTTTGGACTTAAATTCGGTTCCTGCTCTGTGATTCAAAAACCAAACAATTTCCATAAATAAAAAACCTAAAGTGGTGTTTTAAAACGTTTACTTGATAAACGGAGTAACAAAAATTATGCATGCACGATACACAACTATTGTTTGAATGAAAAATACTGTAAATGCGATGTTATCTCACTTTCCCTCAAGAAATTAAAGCGGAGAAAACTTAGATGCTGCGGAACTTTAGAACCTCGATGTATAATGTCTGGGACAATATACATTTCTACACCCAGTGCTGCACCCAGGCTTATTACAGTTTATGGAACCATTGCAATTGCATGTCACCTATAAATCTATATTATTGTAATAGATGTTATTGCAGAGGTGAAGTGAGTTTCTAAAGATGTAAGTAGAGGAGGAATAATAAACTTTTTAGTGTTAACATGACGCAGATTGACGCTGCAATTTAATGTGATATATTCTGAAACTATTTAACCATTAAAAATTCTATTTTATTTTATATCAATATCAATATTAATTTAAATGTTAATTTGATTTAACAGTTACTGATTATGAGTTTTTTTATGCTTGCTCCAAGTGCTGTTGTCCGAAAAGGATTTTCCGCAAATCGAGCAAGAATAGGGTTTTTCCCCGGAGTGGATCCTTTCGTGAGTCCTCAAAGATGCGGACTGTGTAAACGACTTTCCACATGTGTCACAAAGGTACGCTTTTTCACCCGTATGCACTTTTTCATGTCTGACAAGATCACGTTTCATAAAGAAGGATTTTCCGCAGGTAGAGCAAGAAAAAGGTTTCTCCGCAGAGTGGATCTTTAAATGCTTCTTCAAATTGGTGGATTGAGTAAACGACTTTCCGCAGGTAGAGCAAGGATAAGATCTCTCCGTAGAGTGGGTCTTTAAATGTTTCGTCAATTTGAATGACTGTGTAAACGATTTTCCGCAGGTAGAGCAACTAAAACTCTTTTCGTTCCTTCTGGGGTGTTCATGATTTTTTAAGTAATGATCTTTTAAACACTTTTTGCTAATAAAATTTTCTCCGCAATTTTTACAAACGAAAGGTTTTTCAATTTTATGAATTTTTATGGAACTTAATTTTTTGCTGGGCTCATCGTTGTCTGATAACGAATTGAAATCTGAGCCTCCAAGTTTTTTACAATTGGGAGTATGTTCTTTCAAAGTGTCTGCTCTGAAAACAGCGTGGCACGTTTCACATTTGTATGGATTTCTTTCTGTAGGATGGTAACGGGCGAGGTGAAGGAGAAGATCGCATCTGATTATAAAATTTTCTTTACAAAATTTGCATTTTGGACCACGGTGACGTCGGTGACAATCGACAAGTGTATGGCCACTACTCTTTCTACTGTGGGTTACCATTTCACGTCCATTTATAAATTTACACTCACATTTGTCACAGTAAATGAAACCAGTGGTATAAGCAGTATGGAATTCACCTTTGTGAAGTCTCAAGGCTTTAGCAGTTAGGCAAATTCCGGAGCAAATATTGCAATCGTATTTTTTTCGTTCTGAATCTGTTTTGTGAGTTTCTTGGTGACTGAGTAAGTTGACACGATTTCCGAACTCCTTCCCACATGTAGAGCATTTGTGCTCCCGAATTCTTTGATGGACAATTTTAATGTGCTCTTTTAATTTAAAACTTGTCGTCGCCTTCACTCCACACATTTCGCAGACGTGAGTTTTAGTTTTATGGATTAGTTGGTGGCTTTTAAGAGCTATTATATTTTTGCATACTTTTCCACAAGTGGAGCATTTTAATTCTGTTTTGTGAAGAAGAACGTGATTTTTCAAGGTGCTGCCACTGAAAAATTGTTTTTCACACACATTGCACTGAAACACTTTTCCATGACCAGGCTTGCAAACAGATTGATGACGAATGAAATCTTCTTCCGAGCGAAATACTTTTTTACAGTGCCGACACAGGAAACCCTTATTATTGTGTAGTTTTTCATGCATTCTGAAATAGAAAAGACAAGAGATTTGAAGCTTTTCCCGCATATTTCATATTCACGACGTTTCTCGATAGGATTTGCAAATAATGTTGTTAAGTTTGGTTGTACTATAGTTTTGCTCCTATATAAACATTAAATCAAATTTTTGATCGACATAATAAAAAGGAAAATTAACATTTAGTAAATCATTTTAAGACTAACATCTCAGCTGGAAAAGTATAATCTTCAGACATATGCGCGTTTTCAGATGCAATTTTCTTCATTTTGGCAGAAGCTAATATTGCTGCTTTTCGTTTACCCAATATTGCAGGTTCCGTTAATGCGTTTTGATCCAAAAATTTGTCACCTGAAAAAAATGGAGTACAAGATTTACTAGAATTTTTAATTGCTCAGAATATCTTTTGTTACACCGTATTCTTTTCAGAACGGTGGCCTAAAATTAAAAACTACTGAAGTCATTTTATTTTCACTAACTTCTATCACTATCCAGAACCCTGTTACTCGCTTGACTCAGTGCTCACATGTTAGGTAAACAAATATTAGAGCTGACCAGCTGACAAGTCAATGAAAACATTGATACTATGGTTATCAAACTATAATGTTGTCACGAACAGACTTTTCGGTTTTTGTGAAGTAAGAATGTATGTTAGCTTAATAAAAAAATCAAAAGTTTAATAACTTAAAATTCTAACCATTTTTCTTGTTTGACAATACAAGCGACGGATTCAAGATATTTTGTTCATCCTTAGCACTCGAAGTCTCATCATCATTATCCGGTTTTAGTGGATCGTCATATTCACTCGTACCATCTGAATTATCTGCGAAATAATTTTCAAATTGAAAAACTAAAAAAGTGGTATAAAAATACTCGTAGTAATACTCAAATAGAGAAGTAATACTCAAAGTAGAGAAATACTTATATATTGTAGTAAATTGTATAATTGAAAATTGAATGCTTAGCTTAGTTTTAGGATTTACCTTCAATATGTGGCCCAGATGTTAACGGATCATCATTAAATTCGTCTTTGCAAGGAAATGTTTCGTTTTCGAAATCGACCTCATCGCAGCCAGTAGAACTATTTTCGTCTATGATGGACAAGTCCTCCTCTGCCTCAACTTTTACTTGATTTTCTAAAATATACATTTCTCCAGCATTATTTGAAACCCGGAAGTTTATTTCGGTAACGAATTCTGCAATCAACGACTTCAACGTTTTTTCAAGTTCCGTCAGCTGTTTGTTTAATTTGTAAATCTCTTCTGACGATTTGAAACATTTTGTACACAGTGACATCGACCATGTCTCCAAAGACGTTCGAAGTGAAAAATCTCTTTCGATTTGGTCATTTAAGAGTTCTTTACTGCATTCGATAATGTCTTTATAGTCGCTGCACTTATCGTGACCAACCGTAATTCGTTCTTTTTCTATATTGTCCAGGCAAAAACAACACTGGAAAACGGGGTGCATTGTTTGCTGAATTTCCTGGAAACTGAGATACTTAACGGGATGAAATATTGTCTTGGTATTCGAAATATAAAATTTTAAAGAGAAGATTTAGTAATATTATTTATGCGGCCTTTGAGCTACTGTGATTTGAGATGTCCAAGAATTTGCGCGCAATGTAAGGATGTCTGGCTGCTTTGCAAGTACATCATCTTACAAGCACATAGGAACAGAAAAGGTGAGAATGCGAATCGTATGCTTCTCCATCCAATCTAAATTAAAGTCTGAATTAATTCTTTGGTTGTACAGTACGAATTTACCTGTACATTAATAATTAATTCTACTTTTTTAAGTCAATCAATGTATGCATTTAGTGTCAGGTTTCAGATTTTGAAGCATTTGGTAGCCTAATTGATAAAATTCATTCTTTTCGGGGGATATTACTTTTTATTTTAAAAACTTGAATGAAAGAATGCATTTACATATAACTGTACTGAAAATATGTATTGCACTTGACAGCACACATTCAATATAATAATATATTATTTCCGCAGTGAACTGACATAAAAAGCTCCTTGTTCATAAAAGTGTGTAGTGTATTACAGATTGTTATTGCTGCAGTCTAAATGGTTTTAAAAAATCATTTTCATTTCCTGTAAAGAAGAAACACCCTGTACAAATTGCGACTTCTGCTTATTCTGTTTTCTCTTTGGGTTTTACTTCTGTAATTTCATCAGCTCCAGTTACTTCTTCTCCGTTTTCTTTTTCATCGTCTTTGCTTTCTGCTCCCTCCTCCTCTTTTTCTGCTTCCTCCACTTTTGATTCTTCTTCTTTTTCGGTTTCATTATTTTCTGTTTCTTCTTGATCTTTTTCGGTTTCTTTATTTTCTGTTTCTTCTTCATCTTTTTCGGCTTCTTCTTCCTTTTCCTCACCTGTTTCATCCGCCTCTGCGTTTTCAGTTTCCTCTTTTTCAGCATTTTCTGCTTTTTCCTCTTCTTCCTCTTTTTCTTCTTCTGGTTCTTTAGTTTCCTCAGGAGCTTCTGCTTCTTCTGCATTTTCCGGGTTTTCTGGTTCTTCTTCGGCAACTTCCTCACCTTTATCCTCATTTTCGGGTTTTTCTTCTTCTTCCGGGGGAACTTCTTCTTCTGGTGGAACTTCTTCCTCATTTTCCGCAGGATTTTCGATTTCCTCTGGAGCTGGACTTTCTTCCTCATTTGGATTTGTTTCTTCTTCCACATTCTCCGTTTCCTCTTGTTCAATGTCTGGATCTCCTTTCTCCGTTTCTTGAGAATTTTCTTTTTCGAAATCGTCTTGATAAGAAATGACTGCACTTTCTTGGTTAATACTTAAAGTTTCCTTTTGTTCTTCATTTTCCTCGGTCTCTTCTTCATTTTCCGATTTTTGGAGAATATTCTTGAGCACTTCATCATCCTCCAAACTGGCAATATTGGCGGCTCTATTGACCTTCTGTTGAACCATGTTCTCCGTTGTCGCATTCTTAACAAAAACGTTTTCTTCAGACAAAGACTTCAAAGTTAGTGTACTTCCATTACTCCCACACTTCTTACCTTCTTTGATCCTGTTTAATTCATGCTGTATAATATATTCATTAATAGAGTACTCTTCCCTGTGAATTTTATCTTTCAGCTTTTGCGGGACGTCTGGGATAAGCCATCGAATTATTAGCACTATGCAGGCAACCACATTCTACAAACAAAAACAACAATTTTTAAAATATTTTCTTCAATGAGGTCATAATTTCAAGTTAATAATTTGATAAACCTTCTAAATATTGGTGTTTAATTTCTTTCAGCAAATTAAATAACTACTTATCATAAAATGACTGATTTTTATTATTAGTACTCTAAATAAACCATAATTAAGAAATACAAGGCAGAAAATTGTTGACCGCAACTCAAATTCAAAGTTCTTGAATTCCATTAACATTTGTCATTATTTTGATTCAAATTATATGGTGCATTTTGGCTAATTATGGTCAATTAATTTTAAAAAGTGTTGTTATTTTAAATTATGGTACAGTATTTTCATTATTGAGCATTTTAAAATCGTGGCTCAGTAAAATTAGTCTTTATTTATGGTTAAGGAGTTTTTAAATTAAATGCTTTTCTTTAAAGTAAATTTGAAATTGGGGCGTACCTCAAAAACAAGAATGAAAATGACACGTGCCAACCACACCCGCCAGTAGAATTCATTTGGCTTGTATTTCAACTCTGGTTTTTCAAGATGACCATACCGATATGTCGGATATCTAAACAGTACCAAATTTTGCAGTTATACAAAATCCATGGCAAATTATCCAGTCAAACTGCTTATTTGTCTATTTCAATTATATGGTCACCTGCACACGTCAGATCCCTTAATGTGGGGTAGAGGTGGAGAATCCAGTTCTGAGGTATTGAAGGATGTGAGAGAATGTTCCAAGAAGCCATTCAGAGTTCCGTAGCGTGGATCACCCGTGTCAAATAATCCAAAGCGGTACACCAGTTTTGGAATAAATTTAGAAGTGATTGCTATTATAAAGGCCTAAGGGAAATTTAAAGAATTAATTAATTTCGATATCTAGTCTTGGTTTTTAATTTTTTACAATAATATTTCATATTAATGTTTTAATTTTTAAATTTAATTTTTAATATTTTAATTTAAAGTATTTTAAATTTAGAAATTACGTCACTAACATTGGATAAGACTGCGAATTTGCCAATAAATTCCATAATGGGGTACCAGACTCCAATATCCTTCACTCTCATCGGTACAGGGCGCTTATAAAATTTAAGAATCTTCTTTGCATCTACACGTACTTCCAAAATATTGTTTATCAGCGCAAAAAATGGCGCCAGAGGAAACGCCGCCACGAATATTGTCACAAACCCATATTGAATCACTACAAAATGTAAAATACCATGAAAAGAAAAGTATAAGTAAAGAATTTGCAATTTTTCAGTTATCATGAGTGACAGACCCATTTCGAGGTATTCATCAACTAAAGAGCGTTTATTCCAACTAGTTAAATTGTAATCTTGAACCCACTGCTCCTTTTTTTGGTCTTCATCGTCAGATATTTCTGCTAATTCGGCCGATGCCCTCCAATTCCTCATCGCCCTATAAAAGGGGTAAAAATAAATTAGTCATAAAGCCGTAAAACTATAAAACATTGACCATAGTGAAAATTTCAGTACTTACGGCCAAAATATTTCAAAAATTGCATTTGCCAATTGTTTTCCAATCATAACCACTGCAAGTTGAATGCAAAGTTCCGGCATACATCCAATTTTACACTACAAAAACACAAGTGAGATATTACAGATAAATAAACTTGACAATAGTCTCGTCCCCATGTAGTGTACTATTTTATGGAAACAATGTTTAGAATTTGTATAAGATTTAATTTATTTTATGAATAAAATGTTAGGATTTCATGCGAGATAATTTCACAAAAAAGAAAAAGTCAAATATTTTATTAATACTTCTTCTTGACGCCATTCTCCAAAGAGTTTAATGAATTTCGCAGGGGACCCCACAAAAATTCCTTTGAAGAAGGCAATGTAAATGATGGACGAATAATAGTTGACAAACTTCAGTAAGTAGATCTTGAAAGCGTAACTATCATCAAATTCCAACTGTGTTCGATGTGTTTCCCATTCCGTCAACTTTTCAGCAACTCCTTCGTATAACTAAACAAAATGATTAAATTTTTTGTTAAAATCAAATAAAATTCTGTTGATTTCCATATTTATTTAAATACAATGAATAAAATAATGCATAATGGATGAATAACTCACCCAGTTAAAAAATAGAATAAAAATCAGGTTTATCATCGCAGCTGTTATATTGACTACTAAAATTGCTAGACTCTGAGCGTCCGGATTTTCGTTTGCTACACGGCTGAAAGCCAATTTAACTGCAAGACGGTACACTATCACGGCGAATACGGCAGCGGCTGCTAAGAATACCTGCAATTTCAAGTCCACAATTAATATTCACAAGTATTTTAAATATTGTGCAAAATTTAATGGTGCCACAAATAAGGATTTATAACATATTTAAGTTTTCATGGCAAAATGATGAAAAAAATAATGAAAATGGTTAGAAATGATATTTTAAGTACACTGACCATCAAAACAATTGTGGAAAAACTGACAAAGATGTAAGGGAGTTTATGCCTGAAGAAAGAGACCAAAGGTTCGGGAACACGTGTCACTGGATTTACTTTGGTTTTCTTGACATGCTTTAGTCTGGCTAAATACTCAGGTCTCGGATGTTGGTCTCTCGTGTCGAATCCAGTCAAATCCCAACGATAAGTCAACCGGGCGATGTATCGTTTCCAGTACTCAAGAAAAAGTGCACCTGCACTCACAAAACACGCATCAGGATATTACTAATGACTTTATGTTATGTTCAAATTTTACACTTGTCAAATAAATCAAAGTTTTAAACGTAATATCATTGGTGGATTATTTGCCATTTCCCTCCCAAAAAAATAAAATGGTGTAGCAAATGGGAATGTACAGCAAAACGTAAGGAATTAAACCAATAAATCAGTAATGCTAATACGAATAAAACTTACAAATCTTAATTATTGCTTGTGTAATTATGATAATAATGAAAATTATCAGTATTTGGTGATACTATGACTCATGGTGGTCACTTTTTCTCACATTTTTCATTACTTTCCTTATTTCTCGCTATTTCCCATTATTTTCCAATATTTCTTCCTACTTCCAATATTATTTAACATTTGTAATTATATTTCACTATTTCCCATTATTTTCAAATATTTCCCATTACATCCGACTATTTAATTTCCATTGTTATTTCAAATGCGTTCCATTATATCCAATAATGTCCTTTTTTCTCCACAATTTCCCACTGTTTCTCATTATTTTTTAATATTTCCAATTATTTCCTACTTTTTCCCATTATTTTCTACTATTCCCCATTATTTCCAATGCTTTCCATTATTTCCCAGTTTCACAAATATCTCACGATTTCCTTATGTCTAACAAAACAGGTTGGGAAAAGGGGAATATTCAAAACAGTGAAATAAATGAAAAGCTTACTCCAAAATGACATGCATGTTGCAAAGACGACTGTGGTGTTATTATCAAAGAGGTGAGTCAATTTTGCATGAAAGCAGGCTTTGTGGAGTTTCCAATAACCGCAGAAGTCATCACATAGCGGACACATTGTGATATTAAGCTTCGGGTTGCAGACGTCATTACTAGTAATCAATTTTATCAATTTTTAAATGTCACTCCTCAAAAGAGATACACAGTATACATAATGAATTCATTGGAAAGGAATGGTAATACCTGTAGACGTCTTCATCTATGGTCGATGCCCCGAAAACAAAGCAAATGATTCCAAGAATGGAGGCAGGAATCAACATTCTCGTGTAAAAGCCTACCCACGCAAAATAAAGGGCCACTTGGATACCGAAATATTCCTTGATTGCGTACAAGGGTTGCATTTTGAAAACCTTGGTAAAAGAGGCCCACTGTTTGGACAGAAGATATCGCTGAGATCCTGGAGTTTGTAAATCTCCCTGCAATTAAAATATATAAGTTTCAGTATTACTTCTTGTGAATTATTTTGTAGTATATATTTTCCGTATAGTTTTGTATATTTTATGCTAGAAAAAATTTCCAACAAAAAATTATGGATCAGTAATAAAAAAATTCAATTCCCCACCATTTCTTTCATTTATTTTAATATTTATCCCACCCCAATATTATCTGCAGTAACTGCAAATTGTAAAAATGTAGAGAAAGTAATAAAATACGATAGAAACTAAAAAAATATTGGTGGGAAATTGAATATTTATAAACTAACGACTAAACTTACGTCATGCAATGGATAAGCAGCTTCGTAAACATGACTTTTGAGAAGTCGATTGATTCCAAACTTGAAATCACTTTTTCCATCGGAGTCAAATGTTTCTGGTTGCAAAGCATAGCGAGTTCGATTCAAAATGAATTGGATGATGCGTGCTCTGACTGCAGATGTGAAGAACTCATTCTCACTTTCATCCACATCGAATCTAAACAGAAAAAAGTGTAAATTGAATTAAATTCCCAGATACTTAACGATAGTTATATATGTTCCGCAAAAATGTTTGTAATCTACTATAAATTATATAAATTTTTACAAATAATCTTTATCTCGACTGTAGACGGCAGTGTAAGATTTATTTTTTGGAGGTGACAGAAAGGGAGGCACACGAAAACAATTGAATATACAGCAGAAGCAAGACTTCATTTTAACTAAGCCATTTCGGAACCTATTTCCTTCCTCCATATACACCGGTATCTGCAAATAAAAAAATTTTATTACAAAAGTGCAACAATTAATAAGTTTATTGCCTGAAATGGTAAAATATTAAAATTCACAATATTTTTATCATAGAATTATTTCTTAATAATTCCTAAAAATGTATTATTCTTAACATTTATAACAAATGACTGTGATAATTAATGCATATCATAACTTTTGAGGTAAATAGTGTAGAATAAAGTGTTTCAAACCTCTTTCAAAGGCATTCTGTATTTCAGAATCTCACTGTATGATTTTAAGACATCGATTGGGGCTCTGATCTTTACAAATGTCAAGTTTCTTCTTTCCAGTCTTTCCTGGGATAAAATTAATCTTTCGTCTATTAAATTATTTTCAAAGATCTCTCTTTTCTGTGCTGCTTCTTTGGTGACGGCTTGATCCAGGGTTCCATCCCACACGAGAACGAAATCCACGGGTTCATCTTCACTTTCCTCCATCCGCCTTTGTCTACTCTGCTCAAGAAGAGTCCAGTTTTAGTTTTGTTGTGGTGTGAAACATAATAATGTCCACATTATTCCTGGAAGAAAACTAGGAAACGACTTTGGTGAGCGAATTTCGTGATTCTACGCAGAACTGTGTAATTAATATTGCTACTTAATGAAACCGAATGAGATTATGAAGAGTTATTGCACTTGTCCATTTCAAAACTGCTCACTGAAGTATTAACAACACGGATTAGTTAGGACTGCGATAAGCGGAGACATACTTTAAGTTCATTCTGCTGTGTCTTGTGTTGTGCCAGGAGTAGTCCTGGAAACATGACCACAAGGGAAAGGAGTGACGGAGCTAAAAGAACGTGCTAATGGAACGGCTTCCTTTCTTTCCCTTCCGCTTACATTTTCCATGCTACTATTATTCTATGGGTCAGGGTATCAAAATGTGTTTCTTTACAAACAAGTAAAATAGCAAAACCTAAGCAACAAGGAGTTCTGCTTTTACATGAACAAAATCTACTAAAGCAATGATTTTCCATTTTTGTGTTTTGCAAAGTAGCACATGCAAATAATACCTACAAAAGCAATAGCTTTTCCCTTTTTGATTTTTTAAGGAATTGCTAGTTAGTAAAATGTACTAAGAATGCCCTTTTCTTGTTTTGGTTTTCTACAAATTAGATGTTAGTAAAACTTATTAAGAAATGCTGCTTCATTTTTAGGTTTTTACAAAATAGTTAGTAAAATGTACTAAACAATTCCGCTGCATTTTTGGCTTTTTACGGAAGAGTTAGTACGTAAAACCTATTAAGGCAATGATTTATCCTTTTATGGTATTTTATAAAATAGCTAGTAAGTAGATTCTACTAAAGCAATGGCTTTTCCTTTTTTGGTTTTTTACAAAATAGCTAGTAAGGAATATCAATTAAACCGTTGCCTTTCCTTATTAGTTTTCTTCAAAATAGCTAGTACGTGAAATCTACTTAAAGCTTTGCTTTCTTACCTTCTTTCTTGGCATTTTACAAAATAACTCGTAAAATAAGAGATAATATTATTGCCACCCCAAATATACTCAATGTCACCCCAAAAAATAGTACTTCTCAAAAATACTAATGTTTTTCCCTTTTAACTCATTTTACTCCCCAATTAATATGTAGTTTTACCCCTATTTGTAGTACTATCAGCCTTGAGTAATTAATGGATTATGAACGACAAAGAACAAAGAATTAGCAATGAAATCATTTATTCACAAATTATTAAGTTGCAGTTGTAGTAATATTAAGTCAGAAAACCAAAAAATGTAAAATGTCAAGTTTTATATGAGTAAATGAGCAAAGTAATTATTGTCTGATGAGAGCCTTTTTCGCCTTTTTCTTTTCTGTTTCTGTGTTACTGGTTGGAGTTTCTGACAAAAACAAAGTGTTTCATCCAATATGCATTGCAGTTTGCGACTCTGAAGCTACAGAAGACTTCGAATTTATCTTCGAAGCTGTAAGAGCGGACAATCCATCGTTCACCCCATCGTGCATTGTCGCTGACTGTGCCGCTGCAATAACAAATGCGGCCAACAACGTTTTTGGGGACCACAAGAGGATTTTCTTTTGGGCACACGTCATCCGTAACCTGGATAAACGGGTGTGCACAATAAAAGATGTACAATTGAGATCGAAAATCAGACAAGATATTCTACGTCTCCAATTAGCTCAGTCAGATGACGAATTTGAAATTGCCAAAAATCTGTGCCTCAAGAAATGGAAATTGCAAGAGAGTGCACTCTCATTTGTACAATACTTTGAGGAAGAATACTTGAATAACTACGTAGGATGGCATGTAGGACGACACTTAGGTTCCCCATGTACAAATAACGGGATTGAGTCTACGAACTCTATGTCATGAAGTCCCATTACACTTTGCGTAATCGAATGGCAATGCAACATTTCATTCGTGTACTTAAGACTATGGTTTCGGATTGGTCGACTGAAAGAAACCCTGACACAGTAAACTTTAAGTCTTTTGCAGATAAGCCCAGCATTGGAACTAAGCTATGGACTGATTCATATAAATGGAAACAATCTAAACCGAGCATTAGAATTCGATTCCATTCCAAAGGAGGCAAAAAATTTGCCTTTGGAACAGAAAAGAAAACGGGGTAGACCGTCAAAGGCGAAAAAGGCTCTCATCAGACAATAATTACTTTGCTCATTTACTCATATAAAACTTGACATTTTACATTTTTTGGTTTTCTGACTTAATATTACTACAACTGCAACTTAATAATTTGTGAATAAATGATTTCATTGCTAATTTTTGTTCTTTGTCGTTCATAATCCATTAATTACTCAAGGCTGATAGTACTACAAATAGGGGTAAAACTACATATTAATTGGGGAGTAAAATGAGTTAAAAGGGAGAAACATTACTATTTTTGAGAAGTACAATTTTTGGGGGTGAAATTGAGTATATTTGGGGTATCGATAATTACAGTCCGTAAAATAATAAAACAATGGCGTTTCATTATTTGGTTTTTTAGAAGAAAGAAGCATATCTAAAAAGCATGCCTTTTCTACTCCCTGTTTTAGGTCAACGTACACAAAAGTCTGATAAATCAATAAGCCATTAACTTCCGCTCAAACCAATCAAAAATTCAATCGAAGCCAAACAATACTCAGACCTTCCTTCCTTTCCCATGCTCCATTATAGTCCGCTATGAAATATCTCCAGAAATGTCAATAACAGCGTTTGCTCTCCGAGTTGTTTGTTTGGTGAGTGGACTGGATTGGACTGAGTGCTCCTGTCTACCCATTCATTAATTTTATTATTCGCCAGATGCTATCTGCACCAGAAACACTTGTTCTCTCAAACCTGTACTTAAAGCATAGAAGGCAGGAACATGCAAACAGAAACTTTCGTTCTCTAATCACTATACACTAATAATAATTTGTACAACCACGGAATAGCTATTATCAAAAAGATCATTTTAGGATTAGCACGAATATTGAAGTTTCTGTACTACAGTACTAATTTCTAACGTTGTGGTCTATTATTGTAGTTTCTGTAAATAAACTTGCTTTTCTTTAAAGTTTTTATTTTGATCCGTCATCCGTCATGGCGTTTTGGATTATTTATATTTCCCATTTCCTAATTTTCTCAGTGGGTAATAAGTAATAGAACCCCTGACGTTATTTTAATTTTCGAAACCCTGTAGTGGTACATATACAATATTTATGCACAAAGGGAATTGCTTTATTGATTTGGTAATCTACACCAATAAGTAACGCTTTTTTAAGTGTCGTTTATCCTTTCTGATGGGAATGGTTGATTATGGAATAGAAAAACAGTAAAACGCTATGAATAGAATTAGCACGAAATACAATGCCATATAGTATGTCGTTATAATACTGGTCCCTATTTTTAGTACGTATTATGCAATTATCGTAATCGATTGTTTATGTGTTTTAACATAAGCAACTACGCAAATGAATACAATTGTACTCCTAATTTTCACAATATACTCTGTAAAAAAAGAAAGTGACAAGGTATGCTTGCAAAATATTTATATAATAGTTGTTTTATTAGTTGCTTTTTTGATAATTCTGGAATATTTAGAATGTGGGCCATTACTGTTCTCATTACTGTCACATTTTGTATTTCCACAGCACAATATGGTAAGACAAAAATATTTCTACAATAAATATTAACAAACAATTGGAGGAATTTTATATTATATTTTAGGAATTATTTACTTGAACATAATTTCGTGAATTAACTGTGGTAAGGAAAACCGAATATGAAAATTGTAAAATAATTTAAAATATTAAATTTGAGATGACGAAGGGAATTTTCCTTTGGAGAACTTGGTTCTGACTCAACATCTGCGTGTGAAAAGACAGCCAAAACGAATACCAGAGAACTTGCTGCATAACCCTAAGCGATATGCCCATCTATATCGGCGGTGGGATTCGATAGAAGAAACCTATGCAGCTTTCAAGTTCAACCGACATGCCGTCCACAGTTGATACACCTCTAACACATCTGAAGACTGCTCTTCCCACATGCAATGCAAAACCATGCGTCAATACTCATTTACATGCCAAGGCGACTATGATTTCTAATACGGTATATTCACTGCTATTTTATTAAGCAGTAATGTCAGTTCACAGAATTTATATTTAATACAAATTATCTGTAATAAAAATATTGTTTTAATTATCCTTAAAAAGTTTTGAGGGATTTAACCGACAATGTTCCATAATTACCTCAAGTATAACTCTCATAATTTCTAATCAGTATATTTAATTAGCGACCCCATAATTTAAATACAATTTTGGTCAACGTGGAATTTTGACCATTTCGGCTACATTGTCCTTTTGAGCATAGTCGAAAATTTTGGAACTTTTTGGTAACAAAATTTTTGTGGCAAGAGGATCGCTGTATATAAACTCGCCATTAAAATATAAAATGTCCCACTATTATTGTTTGCTTCGAAATATTTAATCACATTGGGAAATTTTTCATTCATTGTAAAATGTTAGTTGTGGCTATTGAGATTTTGGAATTCAATTGTATTTTAATTCTATTTATGAATATCCCTTTATTACGCAATTACCTTCTATAGTTATGCAAATGATTATTTCATAACATATATTCAACCTTTTTGTTTGCATGTAATAAAAATTAATGTTAGCTTTTGCAATACACTTTGTATAAGAAAGTGACTGCTTTTATTAGATAGTAAAATACTGTTAATTCAATACTCAATTACTTATTTTCATCGACTCTTGAAACACAGTTTATAAAATGTGGATACGAATATCCATTGCTCTTCTCTTTACCGCCACACTATCTGCTTACACGGCTCAATCTGGTAAGGAAGAAATATATCCAATAAATAATACTCATGTTTTAAGGTAATGAATTTATTATTTATTTAAAGTGAGAACGAATAAAACAGGTGAAATAAAGATAAGAATAATAAAATAATAAAAATGTTGATTTTCTGAATTTATGAGGAGGAGGGAGTTCGCTTTTGGAGGATGGCTTAACTCTGACTAAACTTTTGCGCATCAAAAGGGAGCCTCGGCGGATACCCAACTCAATGCTGAAGAACCATATGCGCTATCACCGCATCAGTCGGCATTGGGTTGCACAAGGACCTTCTGTGATAGAAAACAGCGGACATGGCCGACGCAGCATGAAAGCTTGTATGCAGCAGAAATGCAGTAGTAAAGTGGATGAAGATCCGGTGGTCAGAAAAATCATTTTTCTTCCAAATTCTACAGCGAGGTTCTGAAGTTCCGCATCATAGGCACGTGGTGCTAAAGTTTGCGACATGCTTTTAATTCATATTGTGTATGAACGGGTAAACTAAACACTTCAAGTGTTTAAGCAACTGGTCGCAAACTTTAGCACCATATGCCTAAGGTGCCGAACTTAAGAACCTCGCTTGAATTTCCAAAAATTCATGTTGCCAAAACATAAACTATTATATATTATTTTAATACAGTGCGGTGGAACGAATGCCAATTGTTATACATCGGAAGACTGCTGCTCCCATTTGCAATGCAGAGCAATGCATCCAGATGTATTTACTTGCCAACACCTCTATAATGATTACTAAGATAAATTGACGACTCATTTATCGAGTTATGACGAGTAATGTCAGTACACAAAAGTAATACTGCTGCCCTACCGCAATTATCTGCAATAAAAACATTATTTTAAATTACTTTAGAAATGTTCTTGGGGTTCTCACAAGTTTTCCATGATTCCCTAATAAAAAACAGTTATTCAACTAATTACAACGTACCCGTAATTGTTAGAAGAAATAAATTTGTAGAATATTTAAAGGCTTTTTATGAAGCATTTTAAAATGCCCAAATGATGAAATTTTTGCATAGACTTAAATATTCACATAGACTTGGGTGATCTATATTGTTCGATTTTTCAGTGCCATTATCACTCTTTAAAATTTTATTTGTACTTCTTTAATTTTTAAACTCAGCAAATGCTTTCGTAACAAAAATGGCTTGCTTTAAGTAATTGAAACACATAAAAATGTCTTCCAATAATGTTTTATTTTGCATCATGCAACAAAAAAGGCTTAAAATTATCTGCTGTCACGTGATTTTGAAATCTTAAAAATATAGTAGCAAAGACTTAGCATATTGCAAAAAAGCACCTAGCTTCCATTACTATTTGCCTTAAAATAAAATCTGCTTTACAATTGAATGTTTTCATTACCAAATGGTAATTATTGCATGACTTTGGTGGTATTTGTCATTCAGGTGCAACAATGCGTACTGGAGCATGTAATGTTTTCTGTTTTGCTTTACGGCATTTTATGAAGAATAACCTTATTCGGAATATTGCGTTCCTGATGAATATCTTCATTGCAAAGATTATACGAGATCGATTTTCAACTGCAAATACAAAAAGCATTGGGAGAATTGTGGATAATGCGACGTAAAATATTGTAAGGATACTAGAGTTGGACAAGGATACAGGTTTCGGGGAATTGTCAGGCCAGCAATTTTTGCATTCCGTAAATCTATGTCTGCTTAAAATGTCGATCCAAAAATTGTAAAGCCCAGAATGGACGATAACCCGTGTTTTGTCTCGTAGAAATGCGGCCAACAGTTGTGGATAGCCACCTGCAATACTTGATTCAAATACCTGTGATAGAAACCCGTTTTGAGGAATTCCCCGATATAAATCATTGATTGGGCGAGTTTCTTTCTTCCATAGAGAGTCATTCAGGAACCGATGGAGTCCTGAATTTCTGGCAATAAATATTGAGTTTTTGCATTGAGAAATCCACTTTTGAGGTTTCGTGTAAGGAAATCCGGGCGGGAAACTAATAGACTTCAAAATATTTTTGCTAACAGCTATTTCCAGAGAATTGTTGCTTTGGGACTTCTTTATCTTGTCTTTGAGATAGTCATAAATATCTAATCGTACAGCAACCCAGTTTTGACGATATCTATTCATTGCTTGATAAGCCGTAATTATCGATTGCTTGGAATTCTTCACTTTGGGTAGATCTTTTGTATTTCCACATAATTTGTCGTTCCACAGTCTGTTCCTAGGAAAATAAGTTTTGTTGTTCTTCAAGTAACATCGGTAATACAACATGACTTCACGATTGTGCATTTTCATCATCGACTTGTAAAAAGAGGAGTCATATTCAAATTCACTCATTTCACGCAATGGCCCAAACGAAATAATATCCGTGTGGTTTGCCAAATCTTGAATCGATTCGAGTTGTTTACCATCCAGAGGTTTCAGCACATACGAGATGACAATTCCCTTGTAGGCGTTGGTCAACACGATGAACATCATCAAGAGTGGACCAATGACACACGTCACCCAACGAGACTTCTGAAACTGACTTGGAATTGAATAACTGATTTCCAGCAAATAAGCCCATGTGATGAGAATGAATGGAAATGCAGTTTCCCTCTTACAAATTAGAATACTGTGGACAAAAGCAACAACCACTGAAATTGATGAAACAATTCCCACCCAAGATAGGAATTCGTACGGTTTGATGTAACTAGAGAATGAGAGACGTCCTTCTTCCAGAACGGTACAAGAAATGAAATTGTAGGAATCATGTATTAGTTGAAAACGGATTTTCCATGGATCTTGTGGTCGCAGAAATCTATATACATCATAATCATAGAGTGGGTATTCCAAATGGAAATCTACTAGTGAACCACGCGCAAAACACTTTTCAGCTTCAAAATTAATTGTAGCATTTGTCAGGGAATCCACAACAAGCGAAGCAATTTGAATAGCAACAGATGTTCCACCATTTTGCAAATTTTTGACATCGAATTTCTTCAGTGGTGGTCCACAGTATTCATTCCGAGCGTTATATTGAGGATATTTAATCTGCAGGTGCAATTCCTGAATTCTAAAACTTTTCGCAACAAATAGTTCAATTGCCTCTTTCCGGAGTGTATCTCCAAAAGGAACTTGTTCTTCATCTGAACGAAGTTCAATCAACAGTCGTCTGTAATAGTTCTGATTTTCTCGAGGCGCAACTTCACACTCCGGGCAGAGAAAATGCAGCGAGTGATTTTTTCCCAATGATACAACGAACCAAGACTTCTGAGAAGCATAAAAGCTGAAATGCAGCATTTCGTTGAATAAAGTATCACTATTATTTTTTGATAGGGCCGCAGCCACGACCTCTTCTTGCAGGACAACATAAACTGAAGTATGGTCTCCGTAACTGTAGAATAATTCCGTTGCTGAAACGAAATGTTTGAGATATCCTTTATCGTCTGTGAAAGATTCGCTGACGTAATCCGTCAAAAACAGATCTGCAAAACTTTTTGGATTAAAATTGACGGCAATGTGTGCCACACAAGAAAATCGGGATGTGTGATGGGGAGACGACATTTTCAATTCCTTTTGATTCGCAAATAAAGTGCACACATCATTAATTTGTTTCTTTAAGAAATTTGACTTAAGTTTACTACTGCACCCTCCTATTTCATTTTCCTTCAGAACTCTTGAGAATGCAAATGGAATGTCAATTTTCTGCAATTCAGCGAGCGCCTTGTCTAAAAATTCTTTCTTTGCTCTTTTGTTATCATTTTCAAAAAATAATATATTTACGTAGCATTTCTTTTCTATTTCCGTTATCTCATTTAGACTCCACCCGATTGTCAAATCCGTCAAAAATAAAATCGCAAGTTGAAACTGTAAGAACATTTTTCTGAAGTCCAATCGTAGTATTTTTTTGGTTTTTTGGATATCTCAAATGTTGCGATCAGAATTGACAAGCAGCAAACAAAGCTATAGCAGAAAATATACAGACGTCAGATCTAAAGAATAGCATCAGTGACTACGACAAAGTTTCGATCAATAAATCCCAGGGAATTCTTTTGATTTGTCAGCTAATAAGAACATGCTTCTTAAAACAGCTACCAAAAACACCAACTCATAATAATTTACATAATGTTAGTCATTTATAATTTAAGATGTTATGTTGTGAATTTCGTGCGAGTACATTTTGAAACATTCAATCATCCCAAACCAGTTGAGTAGCTAACAGAGAATTCTCGCCAGGTATACTAAACAATGAGTGGCAATTAGGTTAAGCGTTTAATTATCATGAGTGTACAGTTTGGAGAAACATTTCTGGGAATTGTACATTGATTCTGGTATCGATCAGTGTTTGCAGTACTGAAGTAGTAGTGCTGCTTTTCTATAATGTGTAATACCCAAAATCCAATAGAGTTTCAAAATATAAAATAGCACATGTATTTTATAGTGTAGAAGTATAGCACAACTTGTGATTTTTGCATTACTTTACAAAAAGACCTTATGTGATAAAAAACAACTGACATGGCCGACGCAGCATGAAAGCTTGTATGCCGCAGAAATGCAGTAGTAAAGGAAATGAAGATCCGGTAATGAGAAAAATCTTTTTTACAGAATCCCATGCAATGTAGAATAGCTGCAAGATTTTACTTACCTATATTTATTTATTATTTGTATTTATTTATTATTTGTATTTATTTATTATTTATATTTATTTATTAACTTCCATAATATTGAACTGAATTTCTTTTCAATTTCCTAAAATTCATGTTGCCAAAACACAAACTATTTTATAATATTTTAATGCAGTGCGGTGAGGTGTGATACATCAGAAGCCTGCTGCTCCCATTTGCAATGCAGAACAATACATCCAAACGTATTTACTTGCCAACACATCCATAATGATTACTACGATAAATTGCTGATTTAGTATTGAGTTATGGATAGTAATGTGAGTACGCAAAACTAATTACTTGGATTAAAACATTATTTTAAATGACCATAAAAATATTCTTGGGGGTCTGACAAGTTTTCCATAACTCCATAATAAAAATGGCTATTCAAATACTTAATTCCAACGTTCCTTAATTGATATAAGTAATAAAGTTTTGGATTACTTAATGGCTTTCTAAGAAGCATTGCCAAATAAAGAAATTTTTACATACAGTTCGGACTTTATCCATTGACAGCACAAACAATGTAAGCGAACTGAAATAAAATTGTCTTAGAACGCAACATGCTTTCATCCATCCACTTTTACGTGATATTGAAATCTAAATCAAGTATTAATACATAAGTAGCTTATTGTAATATAGCACTAGCTTTCATAATTATTTGCATTAAAATAAAATGTTTTACAAATGAAAACTTTCATTCATCTTATTGATAATTGACTTTAGTGTGTATTTGTCATTCCGGTGCAGGAATAGGCAGCAGAGCAATTACTATTTTCTGTTTTGCTTTACGGCATTTTATGATGAATAACCTTAGTCGGAATATTGCGTTCCAGAAGAATATCTTCATTGAAAAGATTATACGAGATCGATTTTCCACTGCAAATACAAAAAGCAGTACGAAAATTGTGCATAATGCGAGAATAAATATTGTAAGGATGCTAGTGTCAGAGAACGATATAGGTTTCGGGGAATTGTCAGCCCAGCAGGTTTTGCATTCCTTGAATCCAAATCTGCCTAAGAAATTGGACCAAAAGTCGTAAATCCCAGAATGGACGATAACCCGGGTTTTGTCACGCAGAAAACCAGCCATCAAAGAAGGATAGTCACCTTTCAAATATGATGCAAATTGATGCGACAGGAAACCGCTTTGTGGTATTCCCCGATATAGATCTCTGATTGGTCGATTGTCTTCATTCCACTCAGACTCATTTAGAAATCGATGGAGTCTGCTATTCCTATCAATGAATATTGAGTTTTCGCACTGGGAAATCCAGTTTTGATCCGTTGTGTACGGAAATCCTGGCGGGAAACGAATCGAGTTTAAAATATTTCTGGCAACAACTAATTCCAGGGAATTGTTTCTTTGGGACCCCTGTATCCTGTCATTGATATATGATGTAATTTGCATTTTCTCAGCAACCCACTTTTGATTATATTCATTACTTAATTGGTAAGCCGTCATTACCGATTGGTTGGAGAAATTGCCCAATTTTGTTGGATCTCGTCCACACTTGGAGACCCGTTGAAAATTTGACTGAGGAAAAAGAGTTTTGTTTGTCATCGGGTAACAACGGTAATTAAGCATGACTTCGTTATAGTAGTCTTCATTAAGGATAAAATTGACAGTAGCTAATTCATATTGACGCCTTTTAGCCAATGGCCCGAACGACATAATTTTCGTGTGGTTTGGCAAATCTTGAATCGATTCGAGTTGTTTACCATCCAGAGGTTTCAGCACATAAGATATGACAATTCCTTTGTAGGCGTTAGTCAATACGATGAACATCATCAAGAGTGGACCAATGACACAAGTCACCCAACGGGACTTCTGAAACTGCCTTGGAATTGAATAACTGATTTCCAGCAAATAGGCCCATGTGATGAGAATGAATGGAAATCCAGTTTTCCGCTTACAAAGTAAAATACTGTGGACAAAGATAACAACCGCTGAAATTGATGAAATAATGCCCACCCAAGATAGGAATTGGTACGGTTTGAGATATCCAGAGAAAGTTAGACTTCCTTCTTCAACAACGCTACACGAAATGAAATTGTAAGAATCCTCTAATGATTGAAAATAGATTTTCCACGGGTCTTGTTCGAAGTCATAGTCGTGTGCTTCTTTTGCTGGATATTCAATATGTAAATAAACTCGTGCAAGTAATATATTTCTACAACCTCCATCTTGAAAATTAATTGTAGCGTTTGGCATTGATTCCATGACATGCGAAGCAATTTGAATAAATGCAATTACTCCACCTTTTTCTAAATCTTCGAAATCAAATTTTTTCCGTGGTGATCCGCAGTATGCATACCGACTATTTTGTTGAGATTTGGCTTCCAGTTGCAATTTCTGAGCTCTAAAGCTTTTCGATATAAATTGTTCCATTGCCTCTTTTCGGAGGTTTTCTCTATAGGGAACTGAATCTTCATCCAAATGGAGTTCAATCAACCTTCGTTTGTGGTTGCGTATGACCTCTTCGCCATACGCAATTTCACATTCAGGACAGAGAAAATACAATGATTGATTATTTCCTAATGATACAACGAACCAAGGCTTCTGGAAAAGAAAAGAGCTAAAATGCAGCTTTTCTATTGGTGTAGTATCACTATATATTGATATTGCATCATCTATGTCTTCTTCTTCCACAACAACATAAACCGAAGTATGTTCTCCATAGCTGTAAGGTAATCCAGCTGGTAACTTGAAATGTTGGAGATATTTGTTATCGTTGGTGAAAGATTCACTGATGTAATTTGTCAAAACATGATCCGAAAAACTTCTTGAGAGAAAATTCACGGCAATGTTGGCTACACAAACAAATCGGGATTTGTAGTAAGGAGATGACATTTCCAATTCCCTTTCATTCATACCCAATGTATTACAATCATGGAGGGTTTCCTTTAAATGACCACCTGAATTTAAGAAATGTATATCCAATTCCCCAATGCCGCATCGAAATGCTCTGATTTTCCTCGGAATTCTTGTGAATGCATATGGAATGTCCATTTCTTGCAACTCATCGAACGCCATCTTCATAAATGCCGGGTTTCTTCTTATTCTAATATTCTTTTCGAAAAACAAGATATTCACGTAGCATTTCCGTTCTATTTCTGCTATTTCGTTTAGAGTCCACCCGGCTGTTAAATCCGTCAAAAATAAAAGCGCGAGTTGAAACTGTAAGAACATTTTCCGGAGACCAAATGGTAATATTTGTTTGCTTCTTGTATATTTTAAATGGTGCGAACCGAGTTGGTAATCAGAAACAAATTTGTCTTAAATTTTGCTGCATAATTTTACATAAATGTAATCTTATTCCGTTTGAGGTGCTCTTTCTGTTTTAGTAGTGATAAAATATTTTCACAAACGGTGTCTTGTGCACTTATATTGTTGCTTCCAATTATAAATAGCAAAGAGGAACAGCACTTAACTCCTTTTAAAACTAAGAGTACCCTAGATGCATTAAAAAAAGTAATTAACGTTATCTAACATTTGTTATATATATATAATTCAGTGTCGCATGATGTGAATTTCGTGCATACCTGTGAAAGTTTTTGTCATCTTCTGTAATGGTTGATATAGTTTAATATGGGAAAGACATTGTCATGTTTTTGCAAATACTTTTGTTACTTATATAAAACAAGCATTCCCAGAAAGATATTTAAAAGCTTTATTATATAAAACTAAGCGTGCTCTAGATACATTAACAAAAATTAATTAATGTTACCCAACATTTGCTATATATTATTCAAGATCGCATGTTGTCAACTTCTGCATGCTTCTGAAAGTGGTTATCGTCTTCTGTAAGTATACTATAAGCAAAGGCGCTTTCTTTTTTCAACATACTGTTATTATTTATATAAAACAGGTATTCCCAAAAGAGATATTTTAACTTTTAAGTACGACTATACTGAAAGAAAATGATTTACCGGGTGCTCCACAATTTCATTTTTATTTTCTAATCGGGAGTTTATTTAAGCAGCATATTAATGTTTGACAAATAACGCATGATTTCCTAGTACTTTTCTCTGATAAGGATAACAAAATAATAATATTGCGAATTATTGCCACCGAAATATTGTTGTTATTTTGCAAATAAATGAATTATTACAGTAATGTTGCAGTGGCAATTAAAAATGTCTTAAGATTTTATGTATTGACTACCCCAGGATCTCCAGCTTTTCCAAAATTGTGAATTTTGTAGTACATTAGTTGAGACACCTGGTAAAACTAAACAAGATAAGGGTAGGATTATTATTCCCAAAGTAGTAGTGGGCAGAGCATTCGAAAAGTGGACTGCCAAATCAAAGAATTTTCTATGCCAATGCAATTCTGGACTTCTTTTGGTAGCACTGGTTTTATTAATCACCAAGAATCGGTTAACCCTTTTATTAAATCAAGTCATGCCGTATAGAAACTTGAAATAAATGCTAATACATCACAATCTCCGAAATTTTCGAAATTATACGAGAAAAAGTAGAAAAAATCTATTTAGTATGAGACACAAAGCCACTTTTCGATGTGAACAACTTTTTCTTGAGACAAACATATAAGCGATACACCTGCCTTGGGCCGTACCTGGGATTAAAAAGGTCATTTTTGCATACAATTAAATATTCAACTTAAAACTTGGATTACAAATATTGCTCGAATGTTCAATGTCAATATCAGTCCTATACAATTTATATTGTTTTATATTTTCAGCACAGCAAATACTTACGTTAATTAAATAGCTGACCTTAAATAATTTAAACATATATAGCAGCCTATCATTAATCGATACAGTATCCAGTGTAATCCAGTGATAGCAAACACAAAATGAAGGAGAACTAAAATACGAATGTCGGCAAATTCAATGTTTTTTATCATATAACATATATTCGCGCTTATAATTATCATCTGTTGCATGATGTTTAAATCTTTAAGATTAAGTTATAAATAATTAGTGTATTCTAATATTGATTGGCCCCATTAAAATGAAATATATTTTAAGATGTTATTTGACATTTAGGTGTTGGTGGACAACGCAGGAGAGCAGTTAATATTTTCTGTTTTGTTTTACGGCATTTTATGAAGAATAACCTTAGTCGCAATATTGCGTTCCTGACGAACATCTTCATACGAGATCTATTTTCCACTGCGAAAACAAAAAGCAGTGCGAAAGTTATGGATAATGCGAGGATAAATATTGTAAGGATACTGGAGTTGGCAACGATACAGGTTTCGGGGAATTGTCAGCCAAACAGGTTTTGCATTCCTTGAATCCGTATCTGTTTAAGAAATCAATCCAAAAATCGTAAAGCCCAGAATGGACGATAACTCGGGTTTTGTCACGCAGAAATCCCGCCAACAACGATGGATAATCACCATTCAAAAATGATACAAATTGCTGTGATAGAAAACCGCTTTGCGGTGTTCCCCGATATAGATCTCTGATTGGTGGATTTTCTTCATTCCACAGAGAGTCATTTAGAAACCGATGGAGTCTGGAACTTCTGTCAATGAATATAGAGTTTTCGCAATGGGAAATCCAACTTTGAAGAGTTGCGTAGGGATATCCCGGTGGGTAACGAATCGAGTTCAAAATATTTCTGGCTGCAGCCATTTCCAGAGAATTATTATTTTGGGACTCCTGCATCCTGTTATTGAGATATTCTGCAATTTGTGTTATACTGGCAACCCACTTTTGGTTATATCTGTTACTTGCTTGATAAGCTGTAATTATCGATTTGATGGAATAATTCCTCACTTCTGATTTAGAAATAAAGCCACATCTTTGGCTCCGCATACCTGCTGCCAAAGGAAAAAAAGTTTTGTTGCTCATCAGGTAACATCGGTAATTGAGCAAGACTTCTTCATCGAAATTCTCGGTTGAAAAGAATCCGCTATGATGTTCATAATGAGGCTTTGGAACAAATGGCCCGAACGAAGTAATATCAGTTTGGTTTGCCATATCTTGAATTGAATCTAGTTGTTTACCATCCAGAGGTTTCAACACATAGGAGATGACAATTCCCTTGTAGGCGTTGGTCAGTACAATGAACATCATCAAAAGTGGACCAATGACACAAGTCACCCAACGAGACTTCTGAAACTGACTTGGGATTGAATAACTGATTTCCAACAAATAAGCCCAGGTGATGAGAATGAATGGAAATCCAGTTTCCCGCTTACAAAGTAAAATACTGTGGACAAAAATAACAACCGCGGAAATTGATGAAACAATTCCGACCCAAGATAGGAATTGGTACGGTTTGAGGTATCCAGAGAAAGAGAGACTTCCTTCTTCCACAACGGTGCACGAAATGAAATTGTAAGAATCCTCTAATGTTTGAAAATAGATTTTCCAGGGATCTTCACTGCTATATGCTTCTTTTGCTGGTTTTTCAATATAGAAGTACACTGGTTTAAGGTATTCAGCAACACAAGGGGGACTACGGCGATCATTAAAAGCAATTGTAGCGTTTGGCAGGGATTGCAGAATAAGCGAAGCAATTTGAATAGCAGCAGATGTTTCACCCTTTTGCAAATCTTGGAAATCAAATTTCTTCATTGGGGGTCCACAGTATCCCTTCAGAGTGTTATATTCCTGATATACAATTTGCAGTTGCAAATATTGAACTCGATAGCTTTCCGCAACGAATAGTTCTATTGCCTCTTTACGGATTGTTTCCCGAAAGGGAACTGATACTTCATGTGAGTGAAGTGCAATCAACCGTCTTCCGAAGTAAGTCGAGTCGAAATTTATCACAGTTAAATACTCCGGAACGAGAAAATGCAACGATTGATTATTTCCTAATGATACAACGAACCAAAGCTTTTGGTACAAAAAAAGGCTATAATATAATTTTTCATTGAATGAATCATGATTTTTTGGTGATATTGCTTTAGCCATTTCTTTTCTTCCAGTACAACATAAACCGAACTATGTTCTCCGTAGCTGTAAAGTAATTGATTTTGCGAAGGGGCATATTCAAGATATTTATGATCGTTTGTGAAGGATTCACTAATGTAATTCGTCAAACCCAGATACGCAAAGCTTTTCGGGTTGTAATTCACGGCAATGTGTGCCACACAAGAAAATCGGGATTTGTGGTGAGGAGATGACATTTTCAATTTCTTTTCGTCCATAAACCTATTGCACGTGTGGAGGGTTTCCTTTACATGGCCACCGTAATTATATAACCGGGGTGAGAAATTGTAAGTATTACACCTTTCATTTGTATATATCCGCTTAATTCTTGTGAATGCATATGGAATGTCAATTTCCCGCAATTCATCGAACGCCATCTCCAGAAATTTTCTCTTTGCCTTTTCCCTATTACTTTCGAAAAATAAAATATTTACGTAGCATTTCTGTTCTATTTCCGTTATCTCATTTAGAGTCCACCCGATTGTCAAATCCGTCAAATATAGCAGCGCAAATTGAAACTGTAAGAACATTTTTCTGAGGCCAAATGGTAATACTTATTTGTTTCTTTGGTATTTCGCCAACCGAATTAGTAAGGAGCAAATCGAGTTATCGTAGGGAATATACTAACAGTGTTATCTAAAGAATAATTAACTACAACGTTTTCCTGCAAAATTTCGGTCAATAAATCCCAAGAAGAAATTGCTTTTGATTTACTAGTAATTACAAGTTATTGCTAATATCAATAGATTTAGCACAATTTTACATAGGTAACTGGAATTTTTTTCCTTTTCTGTTTGTCGATGCTTTAGTACTGACAAAATGGTTTCAAAAACTGTTTCTGTTGTACTTGTATACCTGCTCCTAAATATGCAGCAAAGAAAGACAGTAACTCCTTTTAAACCCAAGGTACATTAGTAAAATTTACACAAACCAATGTGTAATTACACCTATTGCTGCTGCCACTGCTGCTTCTAATAATAGATAGCAAAGGGAAACAGCACATAAGTCTATTTAAAACTAAGCGTGCTCCAGATACATTAACAAAAAATTAATTAATGTTACCCAACGGTTATTATATATAATTCATGATCGCATGTTGTGAATTTCACCATACTTATGAAAGTTAACTGTTGTGTCCTGTATGGTTGATATACTTTCATAGTATAGCAAAGGCACTCTCATGTTTTGTAAATAGTTTATTACTTATATAAAACAAGCAATCAAAATTAACATTTATATAAGTACGACCAGACTGTAAGAAAATGTGTTACAGGGTGTTCCACAATTTCATTTTTATTTTCCAAACAGGAGCTTGCAGCATTTTAATGTAAGACAAATCGTATCTCTGGTAAAGAATACCAAAATAAGTTTGCTAAAATTATTGCTACCGAAATATTACTAGTTTTTGCAATTAAATGAATTATTACATTAATCTTTCAGTAGCAATTAAAAATTGTCAAAAGATTTAGTGTATTGACCACCCCAGAATCTCCAGGTTTTCCGAAATTGTGAATTTTGTTGTAACACTGGTTGGGACACCTGGTAAAACTAAACTAGATAAGGGTAACATTAATATTTCAAAAGTAGTAGAGGGCAGAGCATTCTAAGCAGGACTATGAAATCAAAAAATTTCCAAGTCGTCTGGTGTAAGAGAAGTCAGTTCTCCAAAGCTACAAAATGATTTCTTGTAAACATGAACATAAAACACATCTAAACATAAAATAGCGAGAGTCTAAATTTATTCATATTGCTTTTTTCCTATTACTTTCGAAAAGTAAAATATTCACATAGCATTTCTCTTCTATTTCTGCTATTTCATTTAGAGCCCAGCCAACTGTCAAATCCGTCAATAATAATAGCGCAAGTTGACACTGTAAGAACATTTTTCTGAGGCCAAATGGTAGTATTTGTTTTGTTGTTTCTTGTATATTTTAAATGTTGTGAACCGAGTTGGTAAGCAGAAAACCAAGTTATCTTATATATTTATAATAGATTTAGCATAGCTTTACAAAAATGTAATGTGATTTCTTTTGAGGTACTCTTTCTGCTTCTGCAGCGATAAAATATTTTCAGAAACTGTTTCTTGTGGACTTCTATTGCTGCTTCTAATAATAAATAGCAAAGAGAAACAGCACTTAACTCCATTTAAAACTAAGAGTACCCTAGATGCATTAAAAAAAGTAATTAACGTTACCTAACGTTTGTCATTTGTAATTCATGACCGCATTTTGTGAATTTCGTGCATGCTTGTGAAAGTTATTGTCATCTTCTGTATGGTTGATATACTTTAATATAGGAAAGGCATTCTCATGTTTTTGTAATAATACTTTTGTTACGTATATAAAGCAAGCATTCCCAGAAAGGTATTTAAAAGCTTTATTATTACAACTAAGCGTGCTCTAGATACATTAACAAAAATTATTTAATGTTACCCAACATTTGGTATATATTATTCAAGATCGCATGATGTCAACTTCTGCATGCTTCTGAAAGTGGTTATCATCTTCTGTAAGTATACTATAAGCAAAGGCTCTTTCATGTCTTTGTACATATATACTGTTATTATTTATATAAAACAAGCATTCTGAAAGAAAATGAGTTACAGGGTGCTCCACAATTTCATTTTTATTTTCTAATCGGGAGTTTATTTAAGCATCATATTAACGTTTGACAAATAACGCATGATTTCCTAGTACTTTCTCTGATAAAGAATAGCAATATAAATTTGCTAACATTATTACCGAAATAGTGTTATTTTGCAAATAAATGAATTATTACAGTAATCTTACTGTAACAATTAAAAAATGTCAAAGGATTTTATATATTGACTACCCCAGGATCTCCAGCTTTTCCGAAATTAGGAAGTTTGTAGTACACTAGTTGGGACACCTGGTAAAACTAAACAAGATGAGGATAGGATTAGTAGTCCCAAAGTAGTAGTGGGCAGAGCATTCAAAACCTGTACTGCCAAATCAAAGAATTTTCTATGCCAATGCAATTCTGGACTTGTTTTGGTAGCACTGGTTTTATTAATCACCAAGATTCGGTTAACCCTTTTATTTATTATTATTAGCCGTGCTTCAGAATGAATGTTTTAGCAAAAAGATTGCTTCTTAAAGCAGTATATAATCCGTGGACAAGAATAGATGATTACTTAATACTAAGAAATTCGGAGAATAAGAAATTGAGGGGTACCAATATGTCTAGCAACACTCTGTAGACGTCAATACATATTATTTCGTATAGATTCCAATATTGTAAAGGTAGTAGTTAAATGATGGTATTAAATGCACCTATAAAAGTTTTCTACAGGTTCTCAGTTATTTTTAGCCTGAGATGGATACCATCTGTACATGCCCGTTATTTCAACTGTTTAATATTTGTATGACTTTTAACAAAAACATTACCAAAGTTTGTGTAAGACTGCGTCATTTACCCTTCCAGGATTTATTTTAATCCTTCGCTTTGTATATTCTTGCTTCACAAGTATTACAAATCCATCATTAAATCATATCCTATAGAAAAATGGGAATAAATGTTAATACATCAGTGTCCTTATTTTATGGTTTTATACACTTTTATTATATAGGATTAATTAAGTTTTGCAACTTCTATTTTTGCACCGTAGCTGATGTTATCGCGAAATGTATTATATAGTTTACATTATATTCTATTATTGAAAAAATATTATCATTAAAAATCATTAAAAACAATGACTTAATTTCCACATGATGATATACTGTATAGAACATGGGTTATACATTTTTTTATATTTTAAGTCGATGAATTTACACTTGTACACCGATGAATACGTTAGAATAATCCAGTTTTTTTGATACCTAACTCCATTTCAGATATAATAAATCAAATTTGTACAGATAATAGTAAAGTGATAGTATTGTTTGTAACCGCTTCCATGTAGTTTAATGCGGTAGCTCTTTGCAAAACAAAAAATGGTCCAACTGAAATTCTGAACGGAAGGATGCTCAAGGTGGTCTTTGTGATTATTTTGTTTTCTTTATTTCGAATGAGATGTAAAAAAATGATTGACGTGGTAGTAACTAAATAGCCGAGAGGTAGGCAAACAAATACCATCATAATAATAAAAATATTCATTAAAGGCATTAGAGGAAACAAAAAGATTGGCATTTTTGAATATAAAGTAAGAGAAAAAAATGTGCAGAGGATTATAAGCAAAGCACTCGCCAATATGGCAACTGCAACAAAATGCTTTAAAAAAGTTCGTTCTACTTCCCTGTGTAAGATTTGGAGTTCTCTGTATATTTGAATATCCTGCAGCCGATTCCGTACAAAATATATTTGTCTACCCATTCGCTGTCTCTCTTTTTCTTTGGAAATCAAAACATCAAGCCAGAAAATCAAAATAACATAATGAAGAACAAGAACTAGTAAGCCAACCAAAATGGGAAACCATAAAAACCCTGTTATGTAAGCAAATAGAGGAATCAGCAGAATTCGTAGTGCAAGGCAGTCGATGAAGTGTAGCCATGTTTCTAGGAAGTACACTGAAGGGGTCCATTTAAATGACACTGCAATGCCTCCTGTAAGAACTGATGTTACGACTGCGACGAAAATAAAAACAATTGCCAATGTAATGCCTTTTTCCATTTTCTTGATGACGGCGTCTTTCTTGGCACCTTTATAATACTTCTCTAATCAAAATTAAATCAAATGTTTCAAAATTATCGTTTTTTATAATTATTAATGGTATGTATTTGATTATTACACACAGTGACAAATAATGTGTAGTAATTTTAATACCGATATATTTTTTGTCAACAGCAAACTCTTCCATAAAAATGTTGATCGTCTCGGTTAGTCTACTTTTATTGCACTGAACATAAAGGTGCACACCGATTCCTGTAGTGTTTACCACGAACACTCCTAGGTAGATAACTATGTAACCAGCGTGAAATGTAGGGTTGATCTAAATTTGTTTGAAGTTATATATAGTCTTTTAGCGGATCCCTGGCATTTCGTCGAAAGGCAATTCGCACTCGGTCAATTCGTCGACAGTTAATTCGCCACGCAGTTAATTCGCCACACAGTTAAGTCGCCACACAGTTAACTCGTCACGCATGCAATTCGTCGACAGGCGAATGGTCGAATTAGAAATAAACACGCCACAAGTAATGCTACAGTATCCGTCATGATTCATATACTTCGTAAACTATTCTATTTAGAGTAATTTGTGTATTTAGAGGTATTGCGCTGTCTGTGAAAACAGAAATAAAGAAGAGGGCTTTGACACATCCCAACGAAAGAGCTGGTCTAGTGGTGTCTATGACCTGTAGCACAGTTGATTTGGATTCCATACCGTCATTACCCGAGCCCGAATCATTGAAAGCGTACGGAGATTGCGACGAGTTGAAAAGTGCAGTGTAGATCACTGTAAAATCATTTACATCAATGGCTTTCATTCCCGTTATTATTTCCATTTGTTTATTACTTCATTACCATCTACTGTTTCAACTGATCCTGAATTTAAGGATTTGCAAAAATATTTCAAAGACACCTATATTGGCGGCGGCTACACCGTACACACCTGCATTATTCTCTCCCCGTTTCTGGAATGTGCATGATAGGGTTTCCCATAATTGACTTAAATATTGTAAATTACTTAAATATGACGAAATATGAAAAATGAGGAAAAATAAACTTGACTTTACTGTTCATTGAATGTACATAAGTTTACTTGGCTCATTTCTCAAATTCGACCATTCGCCTGTCGACGAATTGCATGCGTGACGAGTTAACTGTGTGGCGACTTACCTGCGTGGCGAATTAACTGCGTGGCGAATTAACTGTCGACGAATTGACCGAGTGCGAATTGCCTTTCGACGAAATGCCCTGTAACCTCTTTTAGCTTGAGGACACCACCGTATAACTGAAAAAAACAGTTTCTCAGCAAACAGGTTAAGATATTTATCACAAAGATATTCCGCTATTGAAGACGCCATTGTTCAGCAGCAAGAGTTGTAAAATTTTGCCAGATTTAATTTAATTTTACTTTAATTTACGAAATATAATGGCTCCGAAATCCAAACTTTTATGATGTTGTGCTGAAAATATGAATAACTTCACCAAACCTTTGACATCGTAGTATTAAAAATAGAATACGCATTTATCGGCTTGAGAAAGAGAACCTTTTGCTTAAGTAAAAATGCTAAAGAACATAATACTGTTTTTATAATTATACTTGTATTGCGTTTATCAAATTATCAAATCAAATTACCGAGTTTCTTTAAACAGAACATACTTTACAGGGTGCACCATGCTTTCATGAACTTAAATTTCAAACGAAGATTTATTTTATAAAAAGGCTATTTGAAATTCGTATTTGAGATCTGTACCAACTAACCAGAACCCAACAAGTAGCCAGGAATGTGATTAAAGAATCACTAAATTATATATCTCGAAATATACATTCTTCGTTTAAATCTTGAGAAGCTTTTGAATTCCAGCCAAGCAAAATTTAGTGATTTATGAAAACTTCATAAAAAAGAAATCATTAATTTATTAATAAATTAGCTTCCTAGCTAATCTGTGTTTCGAAAAAGCATCAAAATTGTCAATTAACTAAGCGGCAGCTTAGTTATAGCTAATAAATTGTATGCAATTGCTGATTCTCCGTGTTGTGTAAAATTGGACGTTACTTTTTTGGGATACCTGGTACATCAGCCACAAGGTAAACGTTAAAACGAAGCAGGAAGCAAAACCTGGAGGGCAGTGTACCACTAAATTAGATTTGTAATAGTACAACATAATTCTCCCTAGACTGAAACCAATACCATCTACAGTATGTCTAACTGGAGGGTATCCATAGCAAAAATTTCTGTTCGCCCCCTAAATAATTTATTGGGAGAATGTGAGATGACACAGGATGTTCACCAAGAATGGCCTCTTGGGCAATTTCAAAAAGCGTTTCAAAAAATAAAAATTTCAAAAAGTAAAAAAAAATTCTATGGGCACTATCGACTTACTGTATAAATAAAGCCATGCCATTATTTCAACGGTTTAATATTTATTTGACCAAACAATGCTGAAGTAGGCTTCCGTGTGTTTACATTATTTTCTTGATCTATTTTAAACTTTTGTTTTTAATACCCTACTTCGTCTTATTGTAGTTTTACAAGCAAACAAATAATACTTATATGAAGTAGAACATTGATAATAATAATACTAATAAATAATTAAACATGATTGCCTTATATTCCAGCGAACGTAAGTTCTGAAGGCTTCTAATTTTGTTATATTTATAAATAGAACTAGACTACCTGCACGGCGCTATTCTCGAAAACCAATCATTTGTTATTTAATGTACTAATCAGAGCTGTATACAAGTTCTCAATTCTCCTTTATTACAGCCCGATATGGATATCATCTATACATAGAAATTATTAACTTGCTTTCTATATAAAATTATTGATACATGGACCTCTAATGTGTCCAAGTGTAGTTACCAGTTCGTCGTGAGCAGATAATGGCACTGTCTAATGCATGGACAACATTTAAAATGCTTCACATTTATATGCGTGTAATGAAAACTATTGTAAGACTGTATCATTTGCCATTCAATGGTTTATTTTAATCCTTTGTTTTAAATATATTTGCTTCTTAAGTACAACAAATCAAAAATTAAATCATGCCGTATAGAAACTTGCAATAAATGCTAATACATCACAATCTCCGAAATTTCTAAATTATATGAAAAAAGGTAGAAAAAAGAAATCTATTTAGCATGAGGCACAAAGCCGCTTTTCTGTGTGAAAAACTTTTGGTTGAGACAAACTAGAGATACACAATGCAGTCTTAGGCCTGGATTTTTGCATGCAGTTAAATATTCAACTTAAAACTTGGATGATCAATAATGTTACATTACTTAAATAATTGAAACGTACATAACAGACTATTAATAATCGATATAGTATCCAGTGATAGCAAACACAGAATGAAGAAGAACTAAAATACAAATGTCGGTAAATTCACTGTGTTTTAATCATAGAACATATATTCGCGCTTATAATTATCATCTGTTACACGATGTTTAAATCTTTAAGAGTAAGTTATAAATAGTTAGCGTGTTATAATATTGATTAACCTGCATTAAAATAAAATACATTTTATAATTGAATATTTTCATTGCAAATTGGTAATTGATTTTAGTGTTATTTGACATTCAGGTGTAGGTGCACTACGCAGGAGAGCAGTTAATAATTTCTGTTTTGCTTTACGGCATTTTATGAAACATAACCTTAGTCGGAAAATTGCGTTCCTGAAGAACATCTTCATACGAGGTAGATTTTCCATCGCAAATACAAGAAGCAGTACGATAGTTGTGCATAATGCGAGGATAAATATTGTAAGGATACTGGAATTTGATAACGATATAGGTTTCGGTGAATTGTCCGCCGAACAGGTTTTACATTCTTTGAATCCGTATCTGTTTAAGAAATCGATCCAAAAATTGTAAAGTCCAGACTGGACGATAACCTGGGTTTTGTCACGCAGAAATCCTGTGAGCAACGATGGATAATCACCTTTCAAATATGATACGAATTGCTGTGATAGAAACCCGCTTTGTGGTATTCCCCGGTATAGATCTTTAATTGGTCGATTTCTGTCATTCCACCTAGACTCATTTAGAAACCTATGGAGTCTGGAACTTCGGTCAATGAATATTGACTTTTCGCATTGAGAAATCCAGGTTTGGACAGTTCCGAAGGGAAATCCCGGCGGGAAACGAATCGAGTTCAAAATATTTCTGGCAGCAGCCATTTCCAGAGAATTATTATTTTGGGACTCCTGCATCCTGTCATTGAGATATGCTGCAATTTCTGTTAGACTGGCAACCCACTTTTGATTACATTTATTACTTGTTTGATAAGCTGTTATTATCGATTTAATGGAGTAAGTCTTCTGATTCACTTCTGATTTAGAAATATAGCCACATTTTCCGATCCTCATACCTGCATCCAAAGGAAAAAACGTTTTGTTGGTTTTCAGATAACAATGGTAATTAAACAGGACTTTTTCCCAGTAGTTCTCATTTGAAAAGAATCCGTTATGATGTTCATAATGAGGCTTTGGAACAAACGGCCCGAACGAAGTAATATCAGTTTGGTTTGCCATATCTTGAATTGATTCGAGTTGTTTACCAGTCAGAGGCTTCAACACATAAGATATGACAATTCCCTTGTAGGCGTTGGTCAGCACGATGAACATCATTAAGAGTGGGCCAATGACACAAGTCACCCAACGAGACTTCTGAAACTGCCTTGGAATTGAATAACTGATTTCCAACAAATAAGCCCAGGAAATGAGAATGAAAGGAAATCCAGTTTCCCGCTTACAAAGTAAAATACTGTGGACAAAGACAACACCTGTTGATATTGATGAAACAATGCCCACCCAAGATAGGAAATGGTACGGTTTGAGGTATCCAGAGAAAGAGAGACTTCCTTCTTCAACAACGCTACACGAAATGAAATTGTAAGAATCCTCTAATGTTTGAAAATAAATTTTCCAGGGGTTTTCTCCGAAGTCATTCCTGTATGCTTCTTTTGCTGGTTTTTCAATGTACAAATATACTGGTTTAAGGAATTTAGCAACACAGCGGCGACTAAGGCGAGCATTAAAAGCAATTGTAGCGTTTGGCAGGGATTGCAGAACAAGCGAAGCAATTTCAATAGCTGCAGATGATTCGCCTTTTTGTAAATCTTGGAAATCTAATTTCTTCAGTGGGGGTCCACAGTATCTTTTCGTAGTAATATGTTCTTGATATACAATTTGCAGTTGCAAATACTGAACTCGAAAGCTTTCGGAAATGAATAGTTCTATTGCCTCTTTACGGAGTGTTTCCCGGATAGGAACTGAAACTTCATGTGAGTGAAGTGCAATCAACCGTCTTCCGAAGTAAGTCAAATCCAAATTTATCGCAACTCCACACTCCGGAACGAGAAAATACAACGATTGATTATTTCCTAATGATACAACGAACCAAAGCTTCTGGTACACAAAAAAGCTATAATACAATTCTTCACTGAATGTAACATCGTTTGCTGGCGATATTGCTTTAGCCATTTCTTTTTCTTCCAGTACAACATAAACTGAACTATGTTCTCCGTAGCTGTAAAGTAATTGATTTGGCGAAGGGACATATTCAAGATGTTTGTTATCGTTTGTGAAAGATTCACTAATGTAATTCGTCAAACTCAGATACGAAAAGCTTTTCGGTTTATAATTCACGGCAATTTGTGCCACACAAGCAAATCGGGATTTGTGGTGAGGAGATGACATTTTCAATTTCATTTCGTCCATAAACGTATTGCACGTATGGATGGTGTCCTTTACATGACCACCGTAATTATATAAACGGGGTGCAAAACCGTCAACACTGCACCTTCCATGTCTATATATCTTTGGAATTCTTGTGAATGCATATGGAATGTTAATTTCCTGCAATTCATCGAACGCCTTCTCCAGAAATTTTCTCTTTGCTTTTTTCTTGTTAGTTTCAAAAAATAAGATATTTATGTAGCATTTCTCTTCTATTTCTGCTATCTCATTTAGAGTCCACCCGATTGTCAAATCAGTCAAAAATAACAGCGCGTATTGAAATTGTAGGAACATTTTCCTGAGGCCGAATGTTAATATTTTTTTGTTTCTTCGATATTTCGCCAACTGAATTGGTAAGCAACAAATCGAGTTATCGTAGAAAATATACTGACAATGCAATCTAAAGGATAACTCACTACAACGTTTTCCAGCAAAATTTCGGTCAATAAATCCCAAGCAAAAATTGCTTTCGATTTAATAGTGACTACAACATATACCGTTATTGCTAATATCAATATATTTAGCACTATTTTACATATTTAACTGGAATCTTTTTCTTTTGAAGTACTGTTGATGGTTTAATACTGACAAAATAGTTTCAAAAACTGTTTCTGTTGTACTTATGTAGCTACTTCTTTAAAGATAGAGCAAAGAAAAACAGTATCTAACTCCTTTTAAAGCTATGCGTGCCCTAGGTACATTAGCTAAAATTACTTAATGTTGCCTAACGTTTGTCATTTACAATTCATGATCTCATGTTGTGAATTTCGTGCCACAAAGGTTGAGGAAATTAGTAATATTCAATCATCCTTGTTCTGAAAGTGGTTATGGGCAAAATAGAAAATCAACAAAGTAAAACACTGTAAAAACTGTAAAAGTTAAACAGGGACTGCTCCGTCTGTTCCAAAAACATTTTATAAACAACATTTGAGATTAAATGTAAATTCTGGTAATAATCATTATTTTTTTAAACTTAAAGCAATCAACCGCTGCATTTGAATCGAATTAAGTGAAAAGATTTCATGTAGTACTTAAAGCTTTCCTAATATTTGACTAATTTTGCAGTCCTTTTTAACCAGTTGTGTGGCTAATAGCCTTTTTAATTAAACTAAAATACTTGTCGGCGAAAACTATTTATTCGGTTAAAACTAAACAATGACTGGTAATTAGGTGAACTGTTTTAATATCATGAGTGATTAATGTATCAAGGCTTTCCTGAGAATTTTGCTAGCATTGGTATCATTACTAATCACCAAGAAGCGGTTAGCCCTATCATTAATTATTGTTAACAGTGGCTCAGGCTGAACTGGCTTACATAAGAAAAATTTCTTACTTAGAGTAATGTGTGGTATATAAACTTATTTGGACACGAATAAATGAATACGTAATAATAAGAATGTAAGACAATAAGACAATTGCGAAATGGAGGTTTGTTCACGTTGAACGTAAGAAAATATACTACCAAAAGGGCTATCGAGGACCGACATCATTTACGGAATATGCTACTTTAGAAAACCTAGCAGAAATGCCAATTGTGATACATCGGAAGACTGCTGCTCCCACTTGCAATGCAGAACTATACATACAGTCGTATTTACTTGCCAACATCTCTAAAATGAATACTAAGAAAAATTAACGATTCGTATTACCGAGTTATGTCAAATAATGTCAGTACGCAAAAGTAAAACTGCTATCTTACCACAATTATCTGCAATAAAAACATTACTTCAAATGACTGTATAAATATTTCTAGGAATCTCACAAGTTATCCATGATTCATTCCTTAATAAAAAAGATAAACTCAAATTTTTAATTTCAGCGTACCCGTAGTTGTAAGAAAAAATGAATTTTTATAATATATAAAGGCCTCTTATGGAGCATTTCAAAATACCCAAATGAAGAAATTTTTATACAGAGTAATATTCACGTAGACTTCGATGATCAATATTGTTGGATTTTTCAATACCATTATAACGCTTTAAAATTTTATATTTCATTAATTTTTAAACTTAGCAAATACTTTCATAACAAAAGTAGCTTGGGTAAGTAATTCAAACATATATAACAGCCAAATAATCGATATTTATCCAGTGTCAGCAAACAAAAATGAAGGAGGACTCAAATAAAAATGTTTTGCAAATGTTTTATTTTGCATCATAAATTTCACATATTTTGCAGCAAAAGACTCATACATTTATTCTCTGTTTCGTGAAATTTAAATCTTAAAAATTAGAAATAAATAAGTAGCGTATTGTAATATGCAACAGCTTCCATAATTATTTGCATTACAATGTAATATATTTTAAATTGAATATTTGCATTAAAATGTAATATATTTTACAATTGAATATTTGCATTACACATTGGTAATTGACTTTGGTGATATTTGTCATTCAGGTGCAACAATACGTACGGGAGCATGTAATAATTTCTGCTTTGGTTTACGGCATTTTATGAAAAATAAACTTAGTCGGAATATTGCGGTCCTGAAGAATATCTTCATTGAAAAGATAATGCGAAATCGATTTTCCACTGCAAATACAAAAAGCAGTGCGATAGTTGTGCATAATGCGAGGATAAATATTGTAAGGATACTGGAGTTGGACAAAGATATAGGTTTCGGGGAATTGTCAGCCCAGCAGGTTTTGCATTCCTTGAATCCATGTCTGCTTAAGAAATCGATCCAAAAATCGTAAATTCCAGAATGGACGATAACTCGGGTTTTGTCACGCAGAAATCCTGTGAGCAACGTTGGATAATCCCCTTTCAAATATGATACAAATTGCTGTGATAGAAAACCGCTTTGTGGTATTCCCCGGTATAGATCTTTAATTGGTCGATTATTTTCATTCCATTTAGAAACCGATGGAGTCTGGAACTTCTGTCAATGAAGATAGAGTTTTCGCATTGAATAGAATAGAATAGAATAGAATAGAGAATTTATTCAACTGTATAGTCGATGTAGCCATTGGCCTTTACAACACAGTTACAATTTATATATTAATATTAGTAACACTTAAAGCATAGTTTATACTTAGTATAACACCAGGAGTCAGTATTGAGCAGGAATCTGTGGGTGGTAAAAAAGCAATTACCTTTGTGCCGGGGGTTCACAACCCATAGCGTGTGAGTAATTATGTAGGGTGGCTAACCGGACTCATTGAGAGCCGCGGACCTACGACCGAGCTTTTGCAAAGGGTGGGATACCCACATTGCCGCCTTCCTCACAGATTGGTACCCAAATCCGAAACCCGGGGGATTGATCTGTTAGCTGCCATTATAGTTAAAGTTTACATTATATTTTTACCATTACAGTAGTTATCAAATTCTTTCTTGACATTTTTAGCATTGCAGTATTTATTAAATTATTTCATAACATTTTTATCATTGCAGTAGTTTTAAATTATTTCATAAAATTTTTACGATTGCAGTAGTTGTTAGATTATTTCACCAAACATTTTTCAATTACAGTAATTATTAAGTTATTTCACGATATTTTTATCATTACAGTAATTATTAAATTGTTTCATGACATTTTCACCATTACAGTGATTATTAAATTATTTCATAACATTTTTACCATTGCAGTAGTTGTTAAATTATTTCGCGACATTTTTCCATTACAGTAATTATTAAATTATTTTATGACATTTTCACCGTTACAGTAATTATTAAATTATTTCATGACAATAATTACAATTGTTCATATGTATTTCGTTCTTGACATTCGAACCGTCACATTTTATCACATAAAGACATAGTCTGGAAGTAAAGAGTTTGCAACAAAATAAATTTTGTCAAAGATGGGCCAGGCTGACTGGTACTTATTTTACATTTGAACTATTAAATTCAAAGAAATTGAATTTGTCTTCAAATAACCTTACAGAGGTGAGTAAGCAAATTCAGATTGGTTACTGACACTATTTTACGTGAGACCCCTTTATTGTTCTCACAACCTTAAGGAGGTGCTAATAATAATAAGTTTAGAAACTGAAAAATAAGAATTGATGTGGTCTATAGATATAAACAAGAATTTTAGCACAGAACGTACTGAAGATCAGAGTTGTGATATGACGTTATAATATTGAGCATGTTGTGCTATTTACTACAGTACACATTCCGACATTCCAATACTCCCCCATTTACACGTCACATCCTTCGTATTACTATTATGCCTATTTGTTAACAATGACGTGTATTCATTATATATAAATATGAAAATTTGAAGAAAATCACATTATGTGAAATACAATTATTGAAAGATTTGATGAAATTGATTGCAAACAATTTATCAGGTATTTTCTAGATACATATAACATTATAATACACATACATATAGAATACTTTTGAAAATAGCAAATTCCAACACTGGCAGACAGATATGATTTTTTGTATTTTATAATTGTGAAATTGTGAAAACGTACATTTTAAGTATATAATTAGTACACTTACATTAGTCTAATATATTCTGTATAACATATTAATTAGTACTTACTTATTTCCAAGCTTTAACATGTAGAAAATTGGGATGAGAACCATATCAATTTTGGAAAATTAAACTTAATTAAAAAATCAGATATAAACAATATTCCGATTAACTTAATATATAGTATTTGTTAATAATTAGTGAACAGAACACTCACATACTATTTTATTTTAAGCGTATAAAGAAGTCGATTAGATTTAGGCTATTCTATAATGTAACACGAAGAGAGAAGAACAGAGAGATGCTTACAGCTAGACAGCTAACAGATCAACCGAGTTTTCGCATTGAGAAATCCAGTTTTGGGTAGTTCCGAAAGGAAATCCTGGCGGGAAACGAATTGAGTTTAAAACATTTCTGGCAGCAGCTATTTCCAGAGAATCATTATTTTGGGACTCCTGTATTCTGCCATTGAGATATTCTGCAATTTGTGTAAGACTGGCAACCCATTTTTGATTATATTTATTAGTTGTTTGAAAAGCTGCAATTATCGATTTGGTGGAATAATTCTTCACTTCTGATTGATTTATTCTACCACATTTTTGGATCCGTGGACCTGCTGACTTAGGAAAAAACGTTTTGCTGCTTTTCAGATAACAATGGTAATTAAGCAGGACTTGTTCATCGAAGTTCTCCTTTGAAATGAATACGTTATGATGATGCTCATAATGAGGCTTTTCAGCAAATGGCCCGAACGAAGTAATATCGGTGTGGTATGCCAAATCTTGAATTGATTCGAGTTGTTTACCATGCAGAGGTTTTAGCACATAAGATATGACAATTCCCTTGTAGGCGTTGGTCAGCACGATGAACATCATTAAGAGTGGACTAATGGCACAATTCACCCAAACAGACTTCTGAAACTGACTTGGAATTGAGTAACCGATTTCCAACAAATTAGCCCAGGTGATCAGAATGAATGGAAATGCAGTTTCCCGTTTACAATGTAGAATACTGTGGATAAAAATAACAACCGCTGAAATTGATGAAACAATGCCGACCCAAGATAGGAATTGGTACGGTTTGAGGTATCCAGAGAAAGAGAGACTTCCTTCTTCCACAACGGTGCACGAAATGAAATTGTAAGAATCCTCTAATGTTTGCAAATAGATTTTCCAGAGGTCTTCTTCGAAGTCATTCCTGTATGCTTGTTTTGCTGGTTTTTCAATGTACAAATATACTGGTTTAAGGAATTTAACAACACAAGGGCTCCTAAGGTAAGTATTGAAAGCAATTGTTGCGTTTGGCAGGGATTGCAGAACAAGCGAAGCAATTTGAATAGCTGCAGATGATTCGCCTTTTTGTAAATCTTGGAAATCTAATTTCTTCAGTGGGGGTCCACAGTATCTTTTCGTAGTAATATGTTCTTGATATACAATTTGCAGTTGCAAATACTGAACTCGAAAGCTTTCGGAAATGAATAGTTCTATTGCCTCTTTACGGAGTGTTTCCCGGATAGGAACTGAAACTTCATGTGAGTGAAGTGCAATCAACCGTCTTCCGAAGTAAGTCAAATCCAAATTTATCGCCACTCCACACTCCGGAACGAGAAAATACAATGATTGATTACTTCCTAATGATACAACGAACCAAAGCTTCTGGTACAGATGAAAGCTATAATACAGATCTTCACTGAATGAATCACAATTTTCTGGTGATATTGCTTTAGCCATTTCTTCTTCCAGAACAACATAAACCGAAGTATGTTCTCCGTAGCTGTAAAGTAATTGATTTGGCGAAGGGGCATATTCAAGATATTTGTTATCGTTTGTGAAAGATTCACTTATGTAATTCGTCAAACTCAGATACGAAAAGCTTTTCGGGTTATAATTCACGGCAATGTGTGCCACACAAGCAAATCGGGATTTGTGGTGAGGAGATGACATTTTCAATTTCATTTCGTCCATAAACGTATTGCACGTATGGATGGTGTCCTTTACATGACCACCGTAATTATATAAACGGGGTGCAAAACCGTCAACACTGCACCTTCCATGTCTATATATCTTTGGAATTCTTGTGAATGTATATGGAATGTTAATTTCCTGCAATTCATCGAACGCCTTCTCCAGAAATTTTCTCTTTGCTTTTTTCCTGTTAGTTTCAAAAAATAAGATATTTATGTAGCATTTCTCTTCTATTTCTGCTATCTCATTTAGAGTCCACCCGATTGTCAAATCAGTCAAAAATAACAGCGCGTATTGAAATTGTAGGAACATTTTCCTGAGGCCGAATGTTAATATTTTTTTGTTTCTTCGATATTTCGCCAACTGAATTGGTAAGCAACAAATCGAGTTATCGTAGAAAATATACTGACAATGCAATCTAAAGGATAACTCACTACAACGTTTTCCAGCAAAATTTCGGTCAATAAATCCCAAGCAAAAATTGCTTTCGATTTAATAGTGACTACAACATATACCGTTATTGCTAATATCAATATATTTAGCACTATTTTACATATTTAACTGGAATCTTTTTCTTTTGAAGTACTGTTGATGGTTTAATACTGACAAAATAGTTTCAAAAACCGTTTCTGTTGTACTTATGTAGCTACTTCTTTAAAGATAGAGCAAAGAAAAACAGTATCTAACTCCTTTTAAAGCTATGCGTGCCCTAGGTACATTAGCTAAAATTACTTAATGTTGCCTAACGTTTGTCATTTACAATTCATGATCTCATGTTGTGAATTTCGTGCCACAAAGGTTGAGGAAATTAGTAATATTCAATCATCCTTGTTCTGAAAGTGGTTATGGGCAAAATAGAAAATCAACAAAGTAAAACACTGTAAAAACTGTAAAAGTTAAACAGGGACTGCTCCGTCTGTTCCAAAAACATTTTATAAACAACATTTGAGATTAAATGTAAATTCTGGTAATAATCATTATTTTTTTAAACTTAAAGCAATCAACCGCTGCATTTGAATCGAATTAAGTGAAAAGATTTCATGTAGTACTTAAAGCTTTCCTAATATTTGACTAATTTTGCAGTCCTTTTTAACCAGTTGTGTGGCTAATAGCCTTTTTAATTAAACTAAAATACTTGTCGGCGAAAACTATTTATTCGGTTAAAACTAAACAATGACTGGTAATTAGGTGAACTGTTTTAATATCATGAGTGATTAATGTATCAAGGCTTTCCTGAGAATTTTGCTAGCATTGGTATCATTACTAATCACCAAGAAGCGGTTAGCCCTATCATTAATTATTGTTAACAGTGGCTCAGGCTGAACTGGCTTACATAAGAAAAATTTCTTACTTAGAGTAATGTGTGGTATATAAACTTATTTGGACACGAATAAATGAATACGTAATAATAAGAATGTAAGACAATAAGACAATTGCGAAATGGAGGTTTGTTCACGTTGAACGTAAGAAAATATACTACCAAAAGGGCTATCGAGGACCGACATCATTTACGGAATATGCTACTTTAGAAAACCTAGCAGAAATGCCAATTGTGATACATCGGAAGACTGCTGCTCCCACTTGCAATGCAGAACTATACATACAGTCGTATTTACTTGCCAACATCTCTAAAATGAATACTAAGAAAAATTAACGATTCGTATTACCGAGTTATGTCAAATAATGTCAGTACGCAAAAGTAAAACTGCTATCTTACCACAATTATCTGCAATAAAAACATTACTTCAAATGACTGTATAAATATTTCTAGGAATCTCACAAGTTATCCATGATTCATTCCTTAATAAAAAAGATAAACTCAAATTTTTAATTTCAGCGTACCCGTAGTTGTAAGAAAAAATGAATTTTTATAATATATAAAGGCCTCTTATGGAGCATTTCAAAATACCCAAATGAAGAAATTTTTATACAGAGTAATATTCACGTAGACTTCGATGATCAATATTGTTGGATTTTTCAATACCATTATAACGCTTTAAAATTTTATATTTCATTAATTTTTAAACTTAGCAAATACTTTCATAACAAAAGTAGCTTGGGTAAGTAATTCAAACATATATAACAGCCAAATAATCGATATTTATCCAGTGTCAGCAAACAAAAATGAAGGAGGACTCAAATAAAAATGTTTTGCAAATGTTTTATTTTGCATCATAAATTTCACATATTTTGCAGCAAAAGACTCATACATTTATTCTCTGTTTCGTGAAATTTAAATCTTAAAAATTAGAAATAAATAAGTAGCGTATTGTAATATGCAACAGCTTCCATAATTATTTGCATTACAATGTAATATATTTTAAATTGAATATTTGCATTAAAATGTAATATATTTTACAATTGAATATTTGCATTACACATTGGTAATTGACTTTGGTGATATTTGTCATTCAGGTGCAACAATACGTACGGGAGCATGTAATAATTTCTGCTTTGGTTTACGGCATTTTATGAAAAATAAACTTAGTCGGAATATTGCGGTCCTGAAGAATATCTTCATTGAAAAGATAATGCGAAATCGATTTTCCACTGCAAATACAAAAAGCAGTGCGATAGTTGTGCATAATGCGAGGATAAATATTGTAAGGATACTGGAGTTGGACAAAGATATAGGTTTCGGGGAATTGTCAGCCCAGCAGGTTTTGCATTCCTTGAATCCATGTCTGCTTAAGAAATCGATCCAAAAATCGTAAATTCCAGAATGGACGATAACTCGGGTTTTGTCACGCAGAAATCCTGTGAGCAACGTTGGATAATCCCCTTTCAAATATGATACAAATTGCTGTGATAGAAAACCGCTTTGTGGTATTCCCCGGTATAGATCTTTAATTGGTCGATTATTTTCATTCCATTTAGAAACCGATGGAGTCTGGAACTTCTGTCAATGAAGATAGAGTTTTCGCATTGAATAGAATAGAATAGAATAGAATAGAGAATTTATTCAACTGTATAGTCGATGTAGCCATTGGCCTTTACAACACAGTTACAATTTATATATTAATATTAGTAACACTTAAAGCATAGTTTATACTTAGTATAACACCAGGAGTCAGTATTGAGCAGGAATCTGTGGGTGGTAAAAAAGCAATTACCTTTGTGCCGGGGGTTCACAACCCATAGCGTGTGAGTAATTATGTAGGGTGGCTAACCGGACTCATTGAGAGCCGCGGACCTACGACCGAGCTTTTGCAAAGGGTGGGATACCCACATTGCCGCCTTCCTCACAGATTGGTACCCAAATCCGAAACCCGGGGGATTGATCTGTTAGCTGCCATTATAGTTAACGTTTACATTATATTTTTACCATTACAGTAGTTATCAAATTCTTTCTTGACATTTTTAGCATTGCAGTATTTATTAAATTATTTCATAACATTTTTATCATTGCAGTAGTTTTAAATTATTTCATAAAATTTTTACGATTGCAGTAGTTGTTAGATTATTTCACCAAACATTTTTCCATTACAGTAATTATTAAGTTATTTCACGATATTTTTATCATTACAGTAATTATTAAATTGTTTCATGACATTTTCACCATTACAGTGATTATTAAATTATTTCATAACATTTTTACCATTGCAGTAGTTGTTAAATTATTTCGCGACATTTTTCCATTACAGTAATTATTAAATTATTTTATGACATTTTCACCGTTACAGTAATTATTAAATTATTTCATGACAATAATTACAATTGTTCATATGTATTTCGTTCTTGACATTCGAACCGTCACATTTTATCACATAAAGACATAGTCTGGAAGTAAAGAGTTTGCAACAAAATAAATTTTGTCAAAGATGGGCCAGGCTGACTGGTACTTATTTTACATTTGAACTATTAAATTCAAAGAAATTGAATTTGTCTTCAAATAACCTTACAGAGGTGAGTAAGCAAATTCAGATTGGTTACTGACACTATTTTACGTGAGACCCCTTTATTGTTCTCACAACCTTAAGGAGGTGCTAATAATAATAAGTTTAGAAACTGAAAAATAAGAATTGATGTGGTCTATAGATATAAACAAGAATTTTAGCACAGAACGTACTGAAGATCAGAGTTGTGATATGACGTTATAATATTGAGCATGTTGTGCTATTTACTACAGTACACATTCCGACATTCCAATACTCCCCCATTTACACGTCACATCCTTCGTATTACTATTATGCCTATTTGTTAACAATGACGTGTATTCATTATATATAAATATGAAAATTTGAAGAAAATCACATTATGTGAAATACAATTATTGAAAGATTTGATGAAATTGATTGCAAACAATTTATCAGGTATTTTCTAGATACATATAACATTATAATACACATACATATAGAATACTTTTGAAAATAGCAAATTCCAACACTGGCAGACAGATATGATTTTTTGTATTTTATAATTGTGAAATTGTGAAAACGTACATTTTAAGTATATAATTAGTACACTTACATTAGTCTAATATATTCTGTATAACATATTAATTAGTACTTACTTATTTCCAAGCTTTAACATGTAGAAAATTGGGATGAGAACCATATCAATTTTGGAAAATTAAACTTAATTAAAAAATCAGATATAAACAATATTCCGATTAACTTAATATATAGTATTTGTTAATAATTAGTGAACAGAACACTCACATACTATTTTATTTTAAGCGTATAAAGAAGTCGATTAGATTTAGGCTATTCTATAATGTAACACGAAGAGAGAAGAACAGAGAGATGCTTACAGCTAGACAGCTAACAGATCAACCGAGTTTTCGCATTGAGAAATCCAGTTTTGGGTAGTTCCGAAAGGAAATCCTGGCGGGAAACGAATTGAGTTTAAAACATTTCTGGCAGCAGCTATTTCCAGAGAATCATTATTTTGGGACTCCTGTATTCTGCCATTGAGATATTCTGCAATTTGTGTAAGACTGGCAACCCATTTTTGATTATATTTATTAGTTGTTTGAAAAGCTGCAATTATCGATTTGGTGGAATAATTCTTCACTTCTGATTGATTTATTCTACCACATTTTTGGATCCGTGGACCTGCTGACTTAGGAAAAAACGTTTTGCTGCTTTTCAGATAACAATGGTAATTAAGCAGGACTTGTTCATCGAAGTTCTCCTTTGAAATGAATACGTTATGATGATGCTCATAATGAGGCTTTTCAGCAAATGGCCCGAACGAAGTAATATCGGTGTGGTATGCCAAATCTTGAATTGATTCGAGTTGTTTACCATGCAGAGGTTTTAGCACATAAGATATGACAATTCCCTTGTAGGCGTTGGTCAGCACGATGAACATCATTAAGAGTGGACTAATGGCACAATTCACCCAAACAGACTTCTGAAACTGACTTGGAATTGAGTAACCGATTTCCAACAAATTAGCCCAGGTGATCAGAATGAATGGAAATGCAGTTTCCCGTTTACAATGTAGAATACTGTGGATAAAAATAACAACCGCTGAAATTGATGAAACAATGCCGACCCAAGATAGGAATTGGTACGGTTTGAGGTATCCAGAGAAAGAGAGACTTCCTTCTTCCACAACGGTGCACGAAATGAAATTGTAAGAATCCTCTAATGTTTGCAAATAGATTTTCCAGAGGTCTTCTTCGAAGTCATTCCTGTATGCTTGTTTTGCTGGTTTTTCAATGTACAAATATACTGGTTTAAGGAATTTAACAACACAAGGGCTCCTAAGGTAAGTATTGAAAGCAATTGTTGCGTTTGGCAGGGATTGCAGAACAAGCGAAGCAATTTGAATAGCTGCAGATGATTCGCCTTTTTGTAAATCTTGGAAATCTAATTTCTTCAGTGGGGGTCCACAGTATCTTTTCGTAGTAATATGTTCTTGATATACAATTTGCAGTTGCAAATACTGAACTCGAAAGCTTTCCGCAATGAATAGTTCCATTGCCTCTTTACGGATTGTTTTGCGAAAAGGAACTGATAGTTCATGTGAGTGAAGTGCAATCAACCGTCTTCCGAAGTAAGTCAAATCCAAATTTATCGCCACTCCACACTCCGGAACGAGAAAATACAATGATTGATTACTTCCTAATGATACAACGAACCAAAGCTTCTGGTACAGATGAAAGCTATAATACAGATCTTCACTGAATGAATCACAATTTTCTGGTGATATTGCTTTAGCCATTTCTTCTTCCAGAACAACATAAACCGAAGTATGTTCTCCGTAGCTGTAAAGTAATTGATTTGGCGAAGGGGCATATTCAAGATATTTGTTATCGTTTGTGAAAGATTCACTTATGTAATTCGTCAAACTCAGATACGAAAAGCTTTTCGGGTTATAATTCACGGCAATGTGTGCCACACAAGCAAATCGGGATTTGTGGTGAGGAGATGACATTTTCAATTTCATTTCGTCCATAAACGTATTGCACGTATAAATGGTGTCCTTTACATGACCACCGTGATTATATAAACGGGGTGCAAAATCATCGACACTGCACATTGTATTTTTGTATATCCTCGGAATTCTTGTGAATGCATATGGAATGTCAATTTCTTGCAATCCCTGAAACGCCATCTCAAGAAATTCTCTCTTTGCCTTTGTCCTATTACTTTCGAAAAATAAGATGTTCACGTAGCATTCCTCTTCTATTTCTGCTATCTCATTTAGAGTCCACCCGATTGTCAAATCCGTCAAAAATAGTAGCGCACATTGAAACTGTAACAACATTTTTCTGAGGCCACGTGTTAATATTTGTTAATTTCTTTAATATTTCGCCAACTGAATTGGTATGCACTAAATCGAGTTATCGTAGAAAATTTACTGACAGTGTTATCTAAAGAATAATTAACTACAACGTTTTCCACCAAAATTTCGGTCAATAAATCCGAAGAAGAAATTGTTTTCGATTTAATAGTAATAATTACAACTTATATTCCGTTATTGCTAGTATCAATAGATTTAGCACTACTTTACATAGGTAACTGGAATCTTTTACTTTTGAAGTGCTATAGATGCCTTACTTCTGACAAATAGTTTCAAAAAACTGTTTCTTTTGTACTTATATAGCTGATTCTAAAAAATATAGCAAATAACTCCTTTTAATACTAAGCGTGGCAAAGGTACATTGGCAAACTTTACACAAACCAATGCGTATTTACACCTATTGCTGCTGCCAATGCTGCTTCTAATAATAGATAACAAAGGGAAAAAACACTTAACTCGATTTAAAACTAAGCGTGCTCCAGATGCATTAACAAAAAATTAATTAATGTTACCCAACGGTTATTATATATAATTCATGATCGCATGTTGTGAATTTCGTGCATACTCATGAAAGTTGTTGTCATCTTCTGCATGGTTGATGTTGATATACCTTCAAAGTACAGCAAAGGCACTCTCATGTTTCGTAAATACTTTTATTACTTATATAAAACAAGCAATCAAATTTAACATTTAAGTACGACCAGACTGAAAGAAAATGTGTTACAGGGTGTTCCACAATTTCATTTTTATTTTCTAAGCGGAAGCTTGCAGCATATTAATGTTTGACAAATCGTATAACGCATGATTTGCTAGTGCTTTTCTCTGGTAAAGAATACCAAAATACGTTTGCTAAAATTATTGCTACCGAAATGTTATTGTTTATTTGCAATTAAATGAATTATTATGTGTGTGAAGTTGGACAAAATTATTGTACAAAATTTGTGTACAAAATTATTTTGCTTGCCCGAGGGACTTGTTTTGGAATAAATATCTAATGCCCAAATTAAGCACCTAAAGCGACAATTCGACACCCTGTAGCCACAAACTCTCAAAATTTTGAAAAAGTCGATTTTCCAAAGACAGTATTTGCACAACGGCACAATGGAAGATACTTGAAAGAACCCCCCGCCATCAAGGATATTTGAGGACAAGGACTTTTGCAACTTACAAGGACTTGACTTACAAGGACACTTGCAATCTCATACAAAATTATTCTAATATTTTCAAATCAACTTTTTTCAAAAATTAAAAATATGATGATATTTGTAGACCAGAGTTCACTCTATAACTCTGTTAATTCAAATTTCCTTGATTGCGGGAGGTATCTCTTTCACGTATCTTTCATTGTACCGTTGTGCAAATACTGTCTTTGGAAAATCGACTTTTTCAAAATTTTGAGAGTTTGTGACTACAGGATATCGAATGTCGCTTTAGGTGCTTAATTTGGGCATTAGATATTTATTCCCAAAAAAGTTTCCTCGGGCGGGTGAAATTTTTTTGAAAAAAAATTTTGTCCTGCATTATTATACTATAATCTTACAGTATAGTAATAATAATTAGTTTATCAAATTTTTAAACTTAAAGCAATCAACGGTTGAAGTTGAATCGAACTCAGTGAAGGGACTTAAAGGTTTCCTAATATTTGAGTAATTGCGCAGTTTGGTGGCTAATAACCTTTTGAATTAAACTATTTATTCTAAAATAACTGCCGACTAAAACTATTTATTCGGTTAAAACTAAGCAATGACTGATAATTAGGTGAACTGTTTTAATATCATGAGTGATTTGTGTCTCAAGGCATTCCTGGGAATTTTAGCAGCATTGCTATCATTAATCACCAAGAACCGGTTAAGCCTATCATTAATTATTTTTAGCAGTGGCTCTAGTTGAATTGGCTTACAGCTTACATAAGGAAAAATTTCTTGCTTAGAGTAATACGCAGTATATAAGCTTTGGACACGAATAAATGAATACTTAATAATAAGAAAATAGGACAAGAAAATTACGATATGAAGGTTTGTTCACGTTGAACGTAAAGAAAATATACTAGCGGAAGGGCTATCGAGGACCAATTTCACTTATGGAATATTTCGCTTTAGAAAACCTAGCAAAAATACCAATTGTAATACATCGGAAGACTGCTGCTCCCATTTGCAATCCAGAACTATACATACAAACGTATTTACTTGCCAAAATCTCCAATCTCCACAATGATTACCAAGATAAGTTGCCAAGAGGGGTGGCCACCAGCCGGCTTTAAAATCTCCCCGTTTTTATATATGATATATAGTCTATGTTGTAGAGGTCATTGTCCTGGTCAAGTTTGGTTAGGAAGTTTTTTCCAAAAAATCATTTGGGTGACCTCCATAGCCCACCAAAGGTCGCATTTTTCGTCCCTTTTTGGTGGAAATATGAGTGTATCTTGAGAACGGTAACGGCTAGAGGTGAAAGATTAGTGTCATTCGACGGCTATTTATATGTAGAATAATGTTGAGTATTCAAAACTAGACAACCCCCCATTTTGGGGAACCACCCCCCGATTAGATTCATATTCACACTGAATACTCCTTATATAGCCTCCTAAGTCACACATAAATCGCATACATTAATTGAACGGCTCATTTCCCCAGAATGGAAGGTAACAGGATTAAGGTAAGAGTGGTGTAACTACTATTGATATGTGGTTTAACGAGGCGTTTTTACTCTCAGCAAAGAGGGTCAACAGTTCAACTTGACAAGCCGTGGACAATACATTATGAAAGTTCATTCTTTTCACGAGAAGCATTTGTCGATGATATTTTTTATTTTTCATATTTCAATACTTATAATCATGTTTAAAAAAAAAACTATTTTTGAATGTATCAATTAATGTATGCGATTTATGTGTGACTTAGGAGGCTATAAGGAGTATTCAGTGTGAATATGAATCTAATCGGGCCACTTTGGGCGGGGAGGGGTGGTACCCCAAAATGGGGGGTTGTCTAGTTTTGAATACTCAACATTATTCTACATATAAATAGCCGTCGAATGACACTAATCTTTCACCTCTAGCCGTTACTGTTCTCAAGATACACTCATATTTACACCTAAAAGTGACCAAAAATGCGACCTTTGGTGGGCTCTGGAGGTCACCCTAATGATTTTTTGGAAAAAACTTCCTAACCAAACTTGACCAGGACAATGACCTCTACAACATAGACTATATATCATATATAAAAACGGGGAGATTTTAAAGCCGGCTGGTGGCCACCCTTTTTATTATTGAGTTATGGATAGTAATGTCAGTACGCAAAACTAATACTTACCACAATTACCTGCAATAAAACATCATTTTAAATTATCATAAAAATGTTCTTGGGGATCTCACAAGTTTCCCTAGTAAAAAAGAGAAACTCAAATTTTTAATTCCAACGTACCCGTAATAGTAAGAAGAAATGAATTTTTATTTAGAATATTTAAAGACTACTTATGAGGTATTTCAAAATGCCCGAATGACGAAATTTTTGCATAGATTTAAATATTCGCATGGACTTGGATAATCAATATTGCTGGATTTCTCAATACCATTATCACGCTTTAAAATTTTATATTTCATTAATTTTTAAACACAGCAAATACTTTCATAACAAAAGTAGCCTGGGTAAGTAATTGAAACATATGTAATAGCCAACATCAATCGTTATAGTATTATTGACATTTATCCAATGACAGTAAACAAAATTGAAGAAGAGCTGAAATAAAAATGTCTTGTATATGTTTTATTTTGCATCATAGTACATGAAACGCATATAATTATTCTCTACTTCGTGAAATTTGAATCTCTAAAATTAAGTAATAAATGATTAGTGTATTGTAATAAGTAAAAGCTTCCATAATTATTTGCATTGAAATGTTATATATTTTACAATTGAATATTTGCATTACACATTGGTAATTGACTTTGGTGGTGTTTGTCATTCAGGTGCAGCAGTAGGCAGGAGAGCAGTTACTATTTTCTGATTTGCTTTACGGCATTTTATGAAGAATAATCTTAGTCGGAATATTGCGTTCCAGAAGAATATCTTCATTGAAAAGATTATACGAGATCGATTTTCCAGTGCAAATACAAGAAGGAGAACAAAAGTTGTGCATAATGCGAGGATAAATATTGTAAGGATGCTAGTGTCAGAGAACGATATAGGTTTCGGGGAATTGTCAGCCCAACAGGTTTTGCATTCCTTGAATCCATGTCTGCTTATGAAATCGATCCAAAAATCGTAAATCCCAGAATGGACGACTACCCGGGTTTTGTAACGTAGAAATCCCGCCAACAACGATGGATAGTCACCTGTCAAATATGATGCAAATTGCTGTGATAGAAACCCGCTTTGCGGTATTCCTCGATATAGATCTCTGATTGGTCGATTGTCTTCATTCCATTTAGACTCATTTAGAAATCGATGGAGTCTGCTGTTCCTGTCAATGTATATTGAGTTTTCACACTGGGAAATCCAGTTTTGGGCAGTTGTGAAGGGATGTCCCTGCGGGAAACGAATCGACTTTAAAATACTTCTGGCAACAACCATTTCCAGAGACAGAGAATTATTATTTTGGGACTCCTGTATCTTGTCATTGAAGTATGCCGTAATTTGTGTCATCCTGGCTGCAAAATTTTGATGATATTTATTAGCTGTTTCATAAGCTGTACTTAACAATTTGATGGAATAATTCTTCAGTACTGAATCATTTAATCTACCACATTTTAGGTTCCTTTGTATTGTTGACTGAGGAAAAAAAGTTTTGTTAGTTTTCAGATAACAAATGTAATTAAGCATGACTTGTATATGGAAGTTCGTATTCTCAAAGAAATGTACGCCTTGAAAATCTTTATATTGAGGACTTTCAATTTCAACAAGTGGCCCGAACGAAATAATTTCCGTGTGGTTTGCCAAATCTTGAATCGACTCGAGTTGCTTGCCATCCAGAGGTTTTAGTACATAAGATATGACAATTCCCTTGTAGGCGTTGGTCAGGACGATGAACATCATCAAGAGTGGACCAATGACACAAGTCACCCAACGAGACTTCTGGAATTGCCTTGGAATAGAATAACTGATTTCCAGCAAATAGGCCCAGGTGATTAGAATGAATGGAAATCCAGTTTCCCGCTTTAAACGTAGAATACTGTGTACAAAGACAACAACCGCTGAAATTGTTGAAACAATGCCGACCCAAGATAGGAATTGGTACGGTTTGAGGTATCCAGAGAAAGAGAGACTTCCTTCTTCCAGAATGGTACACGAAATGAAATTGTAAGAATCCTCTAATGTTTGAAAATAGATTTTCCAGGGATCTTGTTCGTAGCTATTCCTACTATACGCTTCTTTTGCTGGATATTCAATATATAAATGAACTCGTGCAAGGAGTAGAGTACTGCAACGACCTCCAGATTGAAAATTAATTGTAGCGTTTGGCATGGATTCCATAACAAGAGAAGCAATTTGAATAACAGCACCAACTGCACCTTTTTCTAAATCTTCGACATTAAATTTCTTCCATGGTGATCCACAGTATGCATACGGAATCTTTTGTTGAGTTCTGGGTTCCAGTTGCAATTTCTGAGCTCTATAGCTTTCCGCAATGAATAGTTCCATTGCCTCTTTTCGGAGGTCTTCTCTATAGGGAAGTGAATCATTATCCGAATGGAGTTCAATCAACAGTCGTTTGTGGTAAACCACCTCTTCATCATACGCAACTTCACACTCGGGGCAGAGAAAATACAATGATTGATTATTCCCTAAAGATACAACGAACCAAGGCTTCTGGAAAAGAAAAGAGCTAAAATGCAGCTTTTCTGTTGGCAAAGTATCACTGTATATTGATATTACATCATCTATGTCGTTTTCTTCCAGAACAACATAAACCGAAGTATGTTCTCCAAAGCTGTAAAATAATTTATCTCGTGAAGTGAAATGTTCGAGATATTTTTTATCGTTTGTGAAGGATTCACTGATGTAATTTGTCAAAACATGATCAGAAAAGCTTCTTGAGAGAAAATTCACTGCAATGTGTGCCACACAAACAAATCGGGATTTGTGGTAAGGAGATGACATTTCCAATTCCCTTTCATTCATACCATATATATTACAATCATGGAGGGTTTCCTTTAAATGACCACCTGAACTAAGGAACCGTACATCAAAGTCCCCAATGGCGCATCGAAATGCTCTGATTTTTCTCGGAATTCTTGTGAATGCATAAAGAATGTCCATTTCTTGCAATTCATCGAACGCCATGTCCATAAATTCTGGGTTTTCTCTTCTTCTAATGTTATGTTCGAAAAACAAAATATTCAAGTAGCATTCTTCTTCTATTTCTGCTATCTCATTTAGAGTCCACCCGAATGTCACATCCGTCAAAAGTAACAGCACAAGTTGAAACTGTAAAAACATTTTTCTGACACCAAATGGTAATAGTTGCTTCTTGTATATTTTAAATGCTGCGAACCCAGTTTGTAAGCAGAAACCCAAGTTATCTTATATTTTTATAATAGATTTAACATAATTTTACATAAATGTAATAATCTTATTTCTTTTGAGGTGCTCTATCTGCTTTAGTAGTGATAAAATAGTTTCAGAAACTCCTTATTCTGTACTTATATTGCTGCTTCCAATAATAAATTGCAAAAAGAACTCTTTTTAAAACGAAGAGTACCTTAGATACATTAAAAAAAGTAATTAACGTTACCTAACGTTTGTCATTTGTAATTCATGATAGCATGATGTGAATTTCGTGCATGCTTGTGAAAGTTATTGTCATCCTCTGTATGGTTGATATAGTTTAATATAGGAAAGGCATTCTCATGTTTTTGTAATAATACTTTTGTTACTTATATAAAGCAAGCATTCCCAGAAAGGTATTTAAAAGCGTTATTATTTAAAACTAAGCGTGCTCTAGATACATTACCAAAAATTAATTAAGGTTACCCAACATTTGCTATATATTATTCAAGATATGTTTTTGCACATATTGCTATTGCTTATATAAAACAAGCAATCACAAAAAGATATTTTTAACATTTGAGTACAACCAGAGTGTTACGCCTGTTCAACTAACTTGTTATACTGTACATTTTATGTCCTAACTATTCAGTGGAATACTCGTATATTAATTTATGAAAGAAATGCTTAGCTAGCAAATAAGAAATTATGAATGTAATTACGTGTCTCGGGGTAGTTCTTGCCTTACGAGAAATTACTGCCAGAATTCACAAACAAATTTAAATTATCAAATTGATTTACTTTGCCCATAAATATAATGCTCACAAAACTCAGAATTATACTCAATTAGAAATCAGATCAAATTACAAATCGTAACTCAAAGGAACAAAATCTACGTATATCAAACTTAGAGGGAACGAGAGAAGGTGAAGCAGCAACAGCTAGAATAGAATTAATTTCAAATATCAACGAACACAATATATGAGTCTCTTCTCTTCTCTTTCATTGGAGGGCTCTCTTGTGTCTTCTGTTGCCTGCGCGGGTAGTCGCCTTCGCTGAAGAGTTTTCCGTTCGTAACAATGTCCTCCCCCGAACGAGGCATCCGTGTAACGGTTGTCGAAGTGAGAAAATGGGGGGCTTCTTGGTTTTGTTTTTAGTGAGACGACGACCTTTTGTTTTATTGTATTGAATCTTCTTCGAGTAAAGTCCAGGGTAGAGAAGTTTCCATTCTTCATAGAATTGCTTCTTCGAAAAGGTACATTTGGATTTGTGGTGAAATTGCTTGAAGCACCATGTGCAGAAAAGGCCACTGGAATTTTTGGGAGGATGATTAGGATTAAGTTCAGGTTCATAAGGAGCATAAATGTCCAAGGTGTCTGTGTCCATGTTTGTCGTTGTATTTGTAGTTGGATTTGGAAATGTGTCGGTAGGCATAGTCATATGAGGATTAAGTAGCTGCAATAAATTGTGTATTCCATCTCGTCGAATGTATTGTGGGATTTTAGATAAGCAATTTAATAATTCAGTCGGATTAGTCCGTTTTTGTTTTACTAAACGAGTCATTTCGGATGGGGTGAGAATATGATAAGGATTGTCATCAAAGTATCGAGCTTTTTGGTCACGCCAATCGAACAGTTTTTTGTATAAGGAAATTTGGTTAGAGTTTAAGGAGTTCAAAATTTTGCATTGTAAGGAAAGCTCTGCAAAGGTAGGATAGGTCTTCAGTTTGGGTACTTTAAGGATTTTCGTCCGAGTGTCATTAACTGATTTTTGTAAGTAATACAATAAGTCAGAACTTGAGTTTCGTTTTGCTAATGCTATAAATTCGACGATTTGGTGTTGGAAAATTCGTATTAAGTCATGGGAGTCGTATCGAGCATAGTTTTCCAATGCGTTAGTCAAATGTCTAGTTCGTGGTAATCGGTAAGTCCAATCTGCGTGAACAGCTGAATTGTCTTTGTTGTCAGTGTTCAGATAGTAGTTTGACAGAAAAGATAGACTAACAGGTTGACCATTATTGTCATCTGGGTGTAGAATTTTGTGATTTGTTTGAATACAGATTATAGCAACGGGAAAGATTTGGAAAGTGATCATTAGCATTTTTATATCATTGGCTGTATCAAAGAATAATTTATTAATATTTGGGTTTTCAAAAATAGGTTTTAAATGGGAAATTGTGAATTCAAAAAGAGGATAGGGGTCATAGATAAAATCAAATTGCTGAGTGGAAATAGTAACTAATGCTATTTGGCCAAGATATGATTTGTCTGTGTGAAATTCAAAGTCGAAAGAAATAATTTTTTGAGAGGACAAATGACTAAACATGGATTTAGCTGTAGGTAAGTCAGTCACGTAAATTAAGTTAATTTGGGCGTTTCGGGAAGTCTCTGGCACTATGGGGTGTACCAAATTAATCGGTACCGTCCATGTTGTGACAGAAGAAGAGTTGGGAAGGATCGAAAAAGGAAATTGGGACCAAAAGTTCCGTACTCGAGCTGCGGCCAATACTTTTGGATAGTCATCTTGCGGTCTCTGTTTTGATGCACCGAATGAACGAGCTATTTGATCAATTTGAGCTTTTGTGAGTTGCTTTTTTGGCATTTTTCTGTGGAGCAGCAGACAAAAATAAATTAATTTTTTACTTTTAAGTACTTAATTAAGTGCAATAAATCAAACATACAATTTTGCATTATATTACACAATTGGCGCATAGGTACTTAGTAACTAATTAAATTATGTAACCTACGAAGAATATAATTATATTAGGAAATGGATAAGGATTAGGAAGTTTTTCCAAGATGTAAGGCTCTGTAATCAGGGCGAATTAGATTTCTTTTAGGTCTTTCATTATTTAACACGACATTTTTAGCATACTTTTTGGCATATAATATTGGAGATGGTTGAGGATGTAAGTAGGTAATATTTTTAGTTGTATTATAAAATGGCTTAATATCGTTAACATGATACTTTCCAGACTTTGAGCTTGGAATACGCAAAACTTCATAAGATACAGGGGAAACCTGATTTATGATAGTGTAAGGTCCTAACCATTTTTTTGTGAGCTTCTTCATTATACCTTCTTCCTTATTTGATAATTCAAAGTTCCTAATTAGTACCTTATCTCCAACATTATAAATAACATTCCTATGTGTTAAATCGTACTTTGGCTTAGAAGCTAAATGTTCAGAAATTATATTTTTGCGTACATAAGTAATTAAATCTGTTAATTTATTAGGTAAATCAACAGGAACATCAGAGGTTTGAGTTTGCAACCCTCTGTCTATTGGAAGTGGAATTTCACGACCAAGATTTAATAAAGCCGGAGTGACACCAGTACCTTCATTAATAGTAGTACGCAAAGCCAAACTAAATTTTTGCAAGTGCTTATCCCAAGTATTATGATTGTCTTCTACATAAGTGGCTATCATTCTTTTAAGTTCCTGGTTAGTTCTTTCAGCCCTATTTGGTTGAGGGTGATACAAACTAACGAACTTTTGAGTTACATTCCATTCACGACATAAGGTTTTCATTATGTTAGAAATAAATTGAGATCCATTATCGGAAATGATATTTTTTACAGTACCATATCTACAAAAAATATTATCTTCAATAGTATCTGCTATAGTTCTAGCTTTAGCATTTCGTAAGGGAAATATTTCGACCCATTTGGATAGAAGGTCAACAATTACAAGTATAAAAGTATACCTTTTTCCTAGAGTAGGTAATAAGGGACCCATTAAATCAACTGAAATAGATTCAAAAACTTTACTTGGTGGTTTTGCGAAACCTAACAAACCTGCTTTGGGTAATTTAACAGACTTATGCTCTTGACATTTAATACATGACTGAACATATTTACGAACATCAGAGTTCATACTATGCCAGTAGAATCTTCTTTTCACAGCTTTAAGAGTTTTGTGAACTCCCCAATGTCCAGCCTCTGGAACATCGTGTAAAATACTTAAGACCAAAGAAATTAATGATTTCGGTAAGACGATAACCATATTTTCATCAACAATAACATCTTGGGAAGTCAGAATTGCATTCCTATCCCTATCTGTGCGAGAGGCATTTGGCCGGCTGCACTTGCCTATGAGGGAACCATCCGCTATAGGACTTTTACTGCAATGTGCGAGTGATTTACTATCATCTGCACTTCCTGTGAGAGGAACACCTGCTACAGGATTTTTATCGTGAACCACTTGTCGCGGTTCTCGATTATGTACAAATCTATACAAAATTCCATTCTTAATAGCGTAAGAGCCATCCTTAGAAAGAATTAAATTTTCCTTATCTATATTCTTCTGTTTCGCATAGTCCGTAATATCTAGTATCAATTGGTAAATATCTCTGTCATTTATCTGTTCTGACTTAATTTTATCTAGAGTAGGACCATAATACGCTAGCATAAATGCGAACATTTCTGGTCTACTTGACTGAAGATAATCTGTTTCATCATTAGTAGTTTCCTGAGGAGAACGGGATAAAATATCTGCTGGAATATTTTCAGAACCCTTAATGTAAGAAATATCCATCTGAAAATCAGCTAACTCATATTTCCATCAAACTAACTTAGGATGCTTTGCTGCCATCTTCTCTAAGTAAACTAAAGGCTTATTGTCAGTTTGGACATTAACCTTTTCTCCCCAGATGAAGTTTTTAAACTTTGCCAAGCTCCAACGAATAGCGAGGCATTCCTTTTCAAAAACATTAAGTTTACATTCTCCAGGCTTCAACAATCTACTAACAAAATAAATCGGTCTCTCAACTCCATCGACTATTTGTAATAATACTCCTCCTAGTCCAACATCACTAGCATCAGTGCGTACGTAGATAGGATGAGAGTAATCTAAACCATGTAAAACGACATCTTCCTGAATAGCTTTTTTCAAATTAATGAATGCTTTTTCCTGTTCTTCAGACCAATGCCATGGAGTATCTTTACGTAGTAATTTATACAAAGGTTGCGCTAATTGAGCAAAATTTCGGATAAATGTAGAATAATACATACAAAAACCATGAAATCTTTGAATATCTTTAATGCATTTCGGTCTGGGAAACTTAGAAATTGCTTCCATTTTTGAATTTAATTTGTGAATGCCATTTTGTGTAATTCGAACACCTAAATAATCAATTTCGCGAACAAAGAATTGACATTTCTCAGCTACAATGTATAAATTGGCATCTTTTAACCTTTCTAATGTTAAAGTTACATGTGTGATGTGTTCATCGTAAGTTTTAGAAAATACTAGAATGTCGTCAACGTATAGGCAAACGAATTGATTAATGTAACCATCCAATACACGATTCATAAGTGTAACGAATGTTTGTGGAGCACCTTTGAGACCAAAAGGCATGACTAGCCATTCGAAAAGTCCGAATTCTGTAATAAATGCAGTTTTAAGTATACTTAGTGGATGTAGTAATACTTGCCAAAATGCATTTTTCAAATCTATAATTGTAAACCAACCTCCTGTAGGTAAAATTCTAAGAATCTTTTGACATTCGTGCATGGGTGATGCTTTATCAACGGTAATTTTATTAAGTTTAACAAAATCAATGACTAATCTAAAGTCAGGAGAATTTTTCTTTGGAAGTAGAAAGCATGGGGATGCCCATGGACTGACTGAAGGTCTAATGAGTTTAAGTCTAAGTAAACGATCCAATTCTTTTTGAGTATTTCCCTATGCATACGTGAAAGTATGTAAGGCTTCTGTCTAATTGGAGTGTCAGGCGCATCTATATAATGATATGCCCAGTCAGTGACACTCGCTTCGTTCTTATCTCGAAATACTGTAGGGAATTTTTTAATAATATCCGAAATAACGTTGCTTTTTACTGAATTTTCATTTGTTTGAACTGTTGTTAATTGTAAGAGAAACGAAACATTGTCAGAAGTAATGGGAAATGTTTGTGACACATTATCCTTATACCAAAATTGATTACCCTGTAAGTCAATAACAATACCATATTTTTTAATTAGGTCAGCTCCAATTAGACAGTCCACTGCTAAGGAATTCATTACTTGAAAATTATGAACGATAGTTCGATCACCTAATTTTAATGGTATAGTAACACTGCCAATAGGAGAAATTGCGTTACTATTTGCACATGTTAATGGACTATCTATGTAAGTTAAATTACGTTTAAAAAGTTTTGCTAATCGAGTTGATACAACAGAAAGATCTGCAGCACAATCTGCAATTGTTCTAAATCGACAATCATTAATATAAGCTGAAACAATAGGTACTGAATGATTGACATTATTACTTAATGCGGGCATAAGGAAGTTTAATACCGATTCTCTTCCTTGCCCGTGGGGTTTAAATTACCACACGTACCTTCTTTCTGATGTGAATTTAGGTCTTCCCTGTTAGTTTCTGGAGTTTGTGTGTCCTGCGAAGGAGACCACGTGTCGCGGTCTTCCTCTTGGACAAGTGACATCATGACTCCGTGCTTACTGGGACACTGTTTGGCGGTATGGCCGAAACCTTGACATTTATTGCATTTAATTAGGCTCTGATGGCTAGACTGTTGTCGAGATGTAGACGGGGAATGCCCACCTCTGTTTGAAGTTGACTTAGAGTCATTCTGTCGATTATCTCTAGAGTTATTAGAATAAGACTCAGTATTAGTATTAGCATTTGTATTATTATTACCATCAGACTGTCGATAATTGTTATAAGATCTGTAATTATTGCGTGAATAATTATTTCTAAAAGAGCGACGACCATTAGGTGAACCTCTGTTGTGTCCTCTGTAAGGGAAATTGTTAGACCTGTCATTTCCCCGAAAGTTATTTGAACTGTTACCATTTGATGTGTTTTGTTCTTTACTACGTTGATCTGCTTCTTGTTTTGTAGCAGGAGGCAAACCAGATTTGTACTTTTCCTCATCTTGCAGATTTTTCAGAGCCAATTTACCATCGGAAATTAAGTCATCTGCTGTAAAGTACGTACGATGACTGACAGCCATTCGTAGGCGTGGAATGAAACCATCTCTTGCTCGAGTAATGGAAGTATCCATTGGTTCGTTTGGGTTTATGAGCTGGGCCAATGTCACCATGTCATAGATGTACGTTTCTAATGCTTCATTAGGCTGCTGGCGTCTAGTATACAAAATTCTCTGTCTTTCTTGCTGTACGGCTGGAGAGTCGTATTTTTGTTTAAACATCTGTCTGAATTCTTGCCAGGTAGCCATTTGGTGCTTTACGAGGTAGTACCATTGCTTGTTTTCTTTAGCTAGGATACTAGGTACAAGGTTAAACCATCGGCCTTCATCATAATGCTGTGCTCTAAAGTAGATTTCCAAGTCGTCAAGATAGTGATCGGCTGTAGTAGTTTTAGAATTATACTGAGGAATTTTTAGATTAGGATTTGGTGCATTAACAATGATATGTTGATTTACTGGAAGGTTAACAGGAATATTCTGATTTACTGGAGGATTAGCAGGAATATTCTGATTTATTGGAGGAATTAGAGGCGGCTGTTGTTGGTGACCAGCAATACGGTCTCCTTCAGCTTGTCGCCTCTCGTCTAATATAGCTTGTACTGCTTCTTGTATATATTGATTTAGAATGTCTCTTCTATTATCAGGAATTAGTTCTGCTAAATCGTTAGGTAAAACTGGTAAATGAGCCATCGTATTTGAATAAATAGAAGATAAAGAGGAAAAACTTTGAAAGGACTCAGTAGTTGAGTCTTCACTAAGATTATCTCGACTGTCAGAATCAGAATAATTAATATGTGGGCTTTCTACCTCTGGATTGCTAGGAAGAATAGCCGGATTAGGAATATTTAAGTCTAATGCTCGTATTAGACTATCTATGTTAGCTGCGTACTCTTCTCTCTCCCTATTTTGATTTCTATTCTCAGCCCTACTATCTCTATCCATACAATTAACTAAATAGGTATGCCTATTAAATATATTGTAGGAGTAGATAGGTAGGTAGGATAATGTTAATTTCAATAACTGACAAAATGAAATGCTAATTGATACATAGGTATTAGAATAACATCATCACAAAATACATATACTTTATAAATGTAGCTATATTTGTAATGAATAGTAAACGTACCCAAGTAAGTAGTAGTGATACTGTAGATATTGATAAGAATGCCCTCTTGAAGGTGATGATGAGTTGGCAATGTAAAGGTGACTGTCCTTAGAGCAACCGGCATGGGAAATAAAAAATGGCTGACGAGGAAGGATGTACCAGCACTACGGTACTTCCTTCAATGGAGAAAATTATTTTAACTATATATGAAAAATTAATGAAATTAGTTTGAGTTTTGGTATTGATATATTGAGTACTTAACGTAAGATTTTTAGTTGAATGCACTATTTAGGTTGTATTTTATATTGAATAAAACTTATAATCGTTAATAGAACAGTAAAAAAGTACTGTTGAAAAATCGCTGGTATTTTGTAAAAATGACCGAGTATTAAACATATACTCGACAGCTTCACAGATGCGGCTCTCAATATAGGTCATAGGCAAATCTTTAGTTAATACTTTTATTGACCCATGTTAAATAAAATTAGGGCTTAGTAAATCTGTAATTGAAATAAGTTGCATAATATTAAATACGATACTTTTTTTTACCGCACAAATAGGAAGTGTGGTCCAGATGTTTTGTTTTTAATGGCAAAAGGTAATCCAGCGATACGGATTTCCGGCCAAAATTTTGAAGTAGTTGAAGAACACTGGAAGTAACAGCTGTAATTTTTACGTTGGGCGTCACTTGTTACGCCTGTTCAACTAACTTGTTATACTGTACATTTTATGTCCTAACTATTCAGTGGAATACTCGTATATTAATTTATGAAAGAAATGCTTAGCTAGCAAATAAGAAATTATGAATGTAATTACGTGTCTCGGGGTAGTTCTTGCCTTACGAGAAATTACTGCCAGAATTCACAACACATTTAAATTATCAAATTGATTTACTTTGCCCATAATAATAATGCTCACAAATCTCAGAATTATACTCAAATTAGAAATCAGATCAAATTACAAATCGTAACTCAAAGGAACAAAATCTACGTATACCAAACTTAGAGGGAACGAGAGAAGGTGAAGCAGCAACAGCTAGAATAGAATTAAATTCAAATATCAACGAACACAATATATGAGTCTCTTCTCTTCTCTTTCATTGGAGGGCTCTCTTGTGTCTTCTGTTGCCTGCGCGGGTAGTCGCCTTCGCTGAAGAGTTTTCCGTTCGTAACAAGAGTGCAATAAAATGTATTAAAGGATGTTCCACGATTTCATCTTTATTTTCTAAACGGGATTTATTTTAGAAGCATATTAATGTATGACAAATCCTTTAACACATGTTTTTCTAGTGCTTCCTGGTAAAGAATAGAAAAGTAATTTTGCTAAAATTATTGCTACCGAAATATTATTGTTATTTTGCAAATAAATAAAGTATTGTAGTTATCTTACAGCAGCAATTAAAATATGTCAAATGATCTGATGCATTGACTATCCAAGGTTCTAAGGTTTTTCCAAAATTTTTAATTTTATGGTACACTAGTTGGGACACCTAGTAAAACTAAACAAGACAAGGGTAGCATTAATATTTCGAAAGTATTGGTGGTCCGAGGAGAGCATTCGAAGCTGGCCTGCCAAAACTGAGAATTTTTAAGTCGTCTGCGTGTAAAAGCAGTCAGTTCTTCGAAGCCCCAAATCGATTTGTTAATAATGTTCAAATATGAACATTATTTCAACTGCTTAATATTTATTTGACATAGAACGAAAAACATTGCTAAATGTTTGAGTAAGACTGCGTCTTATTCCATTCCATAATCCTTTTCCGAGTATTTAAGCCATAAAATTGCAATTGGTATATATATCTTGTATACGGAATATTACTTCAAAGTCAGAGCAAACAATAAATATATAGGAATAATAGGCTGTAAACTGTAGTACTTCAATGCCATTTAATGCAAATAAAATATTCGACCGTTATAATTACTGCTAGATGTGATGACAATTTTAATTAAGTTTACATTAGTTTACACAGTTTAGTTTCAACGTAGTGGCTGCAATTTCTGAGATTTCGAATTTTAATGGTCCCCCGATTTTCTTTAATTACTACTGCAGTGCACTAAGACAATAAAACATTTGGCGTATTTGTATGTTTACATATTTGATAGTAAAAGCTAGGAAAGTAGAAGGAACTGCTCAATCGTCCCACAATTACTAGTATCCAAATAAACCCGTTAACACAGATGTAAAAAAGAGTCGCGCGGTGAGCGGTGAGTATTTTATTGCGGGTCACTGTGCCCACCTCTAACTCTGTTGGTTGCCGTGCCCAGCTTTAACGCGAACATACAGACGGACAGACAGACAGACAGACAGACAGACAGACAGATCGTTCATTATTATAAAGAGTTCGCTGCGCTCCTCTTAATAATTATGACATCTACAACTGAAAGGAGCAATTATCTCGACAAATAGAATGTCTTCATTTAAATAAGCTCTAAACAATTTTGTAAGAATTCTGAGTGACAGTGTTCACTTATAATTCATAAATCTTAGTATTTAAAATTATCTAAATGCCATTCGACCGATTTCAGGCTTGCATTATTGATAACATTTGGATTGCAAGTGATTAAGAATATGAACATGTATTGACAATTATGCACAATGGAGTTTTGTGCATAAATATTTACTCACCTTGAATTGAAAGCCTAACAAACATTTTGGTACCCGTCATTTAGAATTACGTAGGACTCTGTAAGGTTACTATAAATGTTCTTTATTCGTTTGGTTTCACGGGCGGCATTTAAGAAGATTTATAATGTTTCAGCTTTTCCGATATTTCCGAATCCAAAATCTTGTATCCCAAAGACATTTACTTAAAATAGCATCTGAATTAAAATTCAGTCACTTTCATTGGTTCGGGTGGTATGTCAACATTGCTTCTTTCTTGTGTGGTTCTCCGTTTTGTTGGGATCGTGCCAAAGGACGATTTATTCTATTCAAATCACAATATCGGTTAAAAGTATTAGGAATTCTTAACACGGTCTTTGCTATCCAGACAACCTTTCTGCTCCTAAAATTCATTCAGCAGAATGATTCAGATAAGGTAGACGTTTCATCACTGATGATGGGATTTGCGATATTGAGTAGTCATATACTTCTTGTTGTAATTCTACTCAATGTATATACAAGAGGAAAAGACATCCAAACTATTTTGAATTACTTGCACACTGAAATAACTTCTTTCAAAAACGGTAAGCTAGATAAAAAATAGAAAAAAGCAGATTATAAATATGTGTAGTGAATTTATTCTTGATTTTAAAGGATCTTCTGATGGTGGATTAAATGCTAAGTATTTCATATACAAAAAATTAGAAGTTTGGGTGACAAAGCTTCTCGTTCCTATTTGCTATATATTTTCTGCACCAGGAACAGCACATTTCATATTGGTTCTGCAGAAAAATTATATGCCCAAAATTTGCTCACTGCATTGGACCCTACAATACGGAATACGAATCTCACAAATCATTGCCTTCCTCTGTTCTTTGTATTGGGCTATGATATTATACGCATACCTTCTGATTGTTTTGCTTCGGATTTTTTATTGGATGCACGAAATACGGTAACTTTATAGCTCTTTCTTATTTTGTGTAATACAACGGGATTCTAAAGTCCTGCAGCATAGGTCACGTGGTGCTAAAGTTAGCCACATGCTTCTAATGTATGTATATGAGCTGGTAAACACATACCTATTAATTTGAAGCATGCGACACAGCGTAGCTAATGCTGTGGAACTTTAGAACCTCGCTGTAAAAGCATTCAATACGTTTATTTATTACAGATGCCCAAAATACGATTTTGCATATCAGTATTGTGTCTACAACCGAAGTCGGATACTGAACATATTATTCCAGGACAGTCTTCATCCCGCGTACCTTCCTCTTCTTACGCTGACAATGTATTTAATGACCGTACTATGTTGCTTTGGTTCTATCAGATTCTACAACCGTCTCGATTTCATGGAATTTATTACTCTTCCTATCATAAGCTTTACAACATTTTCGGTTATGACACTTTTCTTAATCTGCTCTTCATTGTATCTTCTTGCATCTTCTTGCATTCTTCTAATTTGCTCATAATCCTTTTAAATTCCATAACTTTTAAAAATCGTAGTTGCAATCGAAAGGTCTATAGATCACTAAAGGCATTCGGTATCAGAATGACTCCCATCAAGAATGTTAAACATGATCGAATTGTAGGAGTCTATGAGGAAATGCTGTCACACATTACGACACTTCTTGTTGTATTTAAATAGTCTATAATACAGAAGGACATCTAAACTGTCATTGCATTCTAGATTTTTTTACAAGCCCGAAGGCTTGTAGAATGGCTTTGTCTATTTGCATGTGTGTCCACGGTAAATTCCGTAAACTCTTAAGAGAAATTATTTTTATTTCGGAAATTGCGGGTAAGCCATTTTAAGATTATTTAATTTTTTTGTAAAGTGGGGCCATTTTTTGGATGATTTAATTTTCTGTTACAGGGTAAGGGCTTGATAATTTTGATGATTTAATTTTCTGTTACAGAGTGAGGACTTGGTAATTTTGATTATTTACTTTTCCTTTGTACGGTTAAGCAATACTTTGGAATATTTAATTCCTTTTTGTAAGGTTCGCCAATTTATTGCATGATTTAATTTGTACGCTTTAGCAATATTTTGGATGATTTAATTTAATGTTGTATTAGTGCATCCATTTTTTGTAAAATACCATCAATTTATTTTTCTCAATAAACTTTTTAATTAAACTAAAATAAGAACTGGATAAAATTATCTGGTCGGCTGAAACACCTAAGCTATCCAACGGCTACACTTGGGAATTTTTTCCCCACCTAATTATTTGTGCTATACACAAAAATTATGTAACTAAGACTTGGTTAGACCCACCTGAAATCAGCGTAACCGAATTGGTGGAAAAAATTATCTCATATATGGGCTTGATTTACATGTAAAGGGTTTCCCTTGTTGTAATATTCACCAAAAAATATTTTCAAAATACAATATAATCTTCGTTTATTCATTCATTTTTTAACTCTATCACATTTAAGGTATGTAACTGTAATTACCTAATTTCATTTAGTTTTAGTTTAATAATATACTCAGATTCCTACATACGGTAGATCACACCAGCTTATATAGCTTCAGAATATGTTTTAACTGCTTACATATTTTATACACAAAACTTGTTATACAAATAGAGTTTAAAGTTATCGTATTTAGTGTACTTATCAAAATTATCTAAAGGTTCTCAGTTCTCCTTAGCCGGGAATAGATAGCATCTATACATGACCATTATTTCATTTAATTTTCATTTGACATTTACCAAAGTAGACAAATATCTTACCGAGTAAGCAAAGCTAGGCAACCATACGTACAAATAAATTTGATTTCTGATATTTATATAGAGTTATTTATATATATAGACTGTATATATAGACTGTGTCCTTTGATATTGCACGATGTATTATAATCCTTTATTTTAAATTCACTTGCCTAACAAGTAAGGTAATAGAAACCAATATTTATATCATGTCCTATAGAAAATTTGCCAGAAATGTTAACACATCACATTGTCCTTAACCTATATAGCGAAGATTCATATACATTCATTAATTCCATTAACTTAAGTTTTGCACCTATTTTTCTACGAAAGCAAATAATTTTGATGACTTTACTAATAAATCAGATTTTTACAGATAATAGTAAAGTGATAGTATTATATGTAACAACTTCCATGTAGTTTAATGCAGTAGCTTTGTGTAAAACAAAAAATGGTCCAACAGAAATTCTGATTGGAAAGAAACCCATGACTGCCTTTGTAATAATTTTGTTTCTTTGATTTCTGATAAGATTCAAAAACTGTGTTGATTTGGTTGTCACTAAAGAGCCGAGAGGTAAGCAAACAAAAACCAGCAAAATAATAAAAAGATCCGTTAGAGGTACAAGGGGAAACGCAAACATTGGTATCTTCGAGTACAAAGTAAGAGAACAAAACGTGCAGAGAATTATAAGCAAAGCACTCCCAAATATTGCAACTGCAACAAAATAATTTAAAACACTTCGTTCTAATTCCATATGCAAGATTTGAAGTTCTCTGTATACCTGAATATCCTGCAAACGATTCTCTACAAAATAGATTTGTCGACCCAGTCGTTGCCTCTTTTTTTCTTTGGAAATCAAAACATCAAGCCAGAAAATCTGAACAATAAAATAGAAAAAGACTCCTAGTAAGCCAACCAAAACGGGAAACCACGCAAACCCTGTTGCGTAGGCAAGTACAGGAAAGAACAGAATTCGCAGTGCAAGGCAGTCGATGAAGTGTAGCCAGTTTTCAATGAAATACACTGTAGGGGTCCAACTAAATGAGACTAGAAGGCCTCCTGCAAGGACAGATGTCACGAATCCCAAGAAAATAAAACATTTTGCCAATGTAATGCCTCTTTCCATTTTCTTGATGACGGCCTCTTTTTTCGGGCCATTATAATATCTCTCTAATCAAATTTAAAATTTCAAAATTTTTGTTGAAAAAATGTTTTTTACAATTATTAATGAATAATTTGTATTTGTTTATTACCGATATATTTTCTGTCAAGAACAAACACTTCCATAGCAATATTTATTGTTTTGGTTAGTCTATATTTATTGCAGTGAATATACAAATGCACAAAGGTAGATGTTGTCACTACTACGAACATAGTTATGTAGACAACTATGTAACCAGCATGGAAAGTAGGATTAAATATTTCCATCAAAAGTGATCCCAAAATGTAGGTATTGAACAGACAAATTGCAGTAGTGACAAAGTACAGAAAGTACAATCTAATTTTGCTTGAAGATATATAAAATGTTTTTCGTTGATGACACCACCGTCCAACTGAAAGAAACAAATACTCAGCGAACAGGTTGAAATAATTTTCACCGAGATACTCGAGTACATAGGATGCCATTGTTTGTAAGAATTTTTAAAATTTTGTTCGACTTATTTTTACTTTATTTACAAAAATTAGTCACTGCGAAATGCAAAAATCTTTACCAAACCCTCGACAGTGGGTTACTAAAAATGGAATACACTTTGGCAGCTTGAGTGGAAGCGTTTCGTTTAAATTAGAAATGCTGAAGTACCTAATACTGTCTATATAATTATACTTGTATAACTTTTATCAAATTATTAAATCATATTTATCGAGAAATGTACCATGTATACATTTAAATAATGTCTTACAGGGTGCTTCATGCTGTCATGAACTTAATTTCAATCTGGGATTTATTTAACCAAAACCGATTTGAAATTCCTGTTTGATATCTCCATTAACTGGTCTCATAATCCAACAAGTAAATAGGAATATTGTCCAAGGAGGCACAAAATGTATTCTTCGTTGAAATTTTGAAAATGTTTTCAATAGGAACACACCGAAACCTAGTGGATCATAAATACTTTTAATGAAAACAAATGATAATTAATTTTCTAATAAATATGGTTCCTACCTACTCTGTCTTTCAAAAATACATGATTTACAAATGACTATAAAGGCAGGTAATAATTTGTAAGCACTTTGTGGTTATCCACGTTGTATAAAATTGAATGTTATTTTTTGGGATACCTGGTACATCAGACACAAGATAAACATGAAACGAATTAAGTAGAAAGTCAAAACCGGACGACCATGTACAAATAAATTAGATTTCTATTCAAAGTTGTGTAAGGTGGAAAAATCAGTTCTCCTTAGACTGAAATCAATACCATCTATACATTTACTTATTAAATTGGTAAGAGTTTGCTTGTATTTACATTACTTTCCATTTCTTGAGCTATTTTAACAATAGTTTTTAATACCCGGCTTTGTTTTACTATAGCTTACAAGTAGTATAGTAATATCTTTTACATTTACAACAACACCAATGAATAATAAAACATCTCTGCCTTATATTCCAGTGAATTTAAGTTCTTACCGCCTCTAGTTTTTTGCTATACTTATATATAGAACCAGGTCGTACCTGTATGGAGCCGTTCGCTAAAAAGCCGCTAGTAAGAAAGCGAATAATTTCTGAATGCTATAGATAGAAGCAAAACAAGACATGTCCCATAAAAAGGTTAGGAATACTACAAGAGAATTCAATTACCAAATCTATTCCCAAATATTTATGCATGCTTACTTTATTCGCATTGGTTTAGTTGACTCTTGCTTCTTGATTTTCTCACTAATCACGTGATGTAGAATAAAACAATAAAAGAGCGTGCTGTATGAAAATCTTTTATTAATTCTGTTGCATGTTTTTTTTACCTTGCTTTGGAATTTTAATTTTAGTTTGTATGTAAGAATAATATGAATGTCTTAGGCACAAAATGCATTGCAATATATAATTCTAAATTTAAGTTTTCATTTATTAAAATAATGTTTGAGGTACGGTACATTTCATCGATTAACGATTTGCAGAGAATAATGCAGATTTTTGATAAACTCTTCTTAGATATAACTAATCAAATTTTTACAGATAACAGTAAAGTGATAGTATTATATGTTACGGCTTCCATGTAGTTTAATGCTGTAGCTTTTTGCAAGACAAAAAATGGTCCAACCGAAATTCTGAATGGAACTAAGCTGAAAGTGGTTTTTGTAATTACTTTGTTATTTTCAATTCTAATAAGATGCAAAAAATTAGTTGATGTGGTAGTAACTAAAGAGCCGAGTGGTAAGCAAATAAACATTAACATAATGCTAACGAGGTCCATTAAGGGTACAATGGGAAATGCAAAGATTGGCATCCTTGAGTACAAAGTAAGAGAACAAAATGTACAAAGAATTATAAGCAAAGCACCTCCAACTACTGCAGCTGCAACAAGATAACTTAAAACAGTTCGTTCTAATTCCATATGCAAAATGTAAAGTTCTTTATATACCCGAATATCCTGCAAACGATTCCACACAAAATAGATTTGTCTACTTATTCCTTGTCTTTTCTTTTCTTTGGAAATCAAAACGCGGAGCCAAAAGATCAAAACAATAAAATAAAAAAAGAGGCCCAATAATCCAACCATTACAGGAAACCAGCAAAACCCTGTCGCGTAAGCGGCTACAGGAAAGAGCATAATTCACAGTGCAAGGCAATCCATGAAATTAAACCATCTTTCTATGAAGTACACTGTAGGAGTCCATTTAAAAGACATTAGAATACATCCTGCGAAAATCGATGTCACGACTCCCAATACAAGAAAACATTTTACAATTATAATGCCCTTTTCCATTTTCTTGATGACAAAGTATTTTTTGGAGCCTCCATAATATTTCTCTAATCAAAATCAAATTAAAAAATTTTAAAATTAGTATTTTTAGAGTTATTAGTGAATAATGTGTATTTGTTTATTACCGATATATTTTTTGTCAAGGGCCAACAATTCTGTAACAAGGCATAGAGTCTTGGTTAGTCTGTATTTATTGCAGTGGATATACAAGTGCACAAAAGTGGATGTTGTCAGTACCACGAACATAGTTACGTAGACAACTATATAACCAGCATGAAAAGTGGGATTATATATTTCCATCAAAAGTGATCCCAAAATGTAAACATTGCAAACACAAATTCCAGCGGTGACCAAGTACAACCAGTAGAATCTAATTTTGGTTGACGATAAACAGAACCTTTTTGTTTTAGGGCACCACCGTACAACTGAAAGAAACAAATTCTCCGCTAACAGGTTGAAATATTTGTCACACAGATATTCCCCTACATAGGAAGCCATTGTTTCCAACAGAAATTTGTATAATTTTCCTGATTTATTTTTACTTTATTTTTACGTTAGTTTTATTTATAAAAAATCAGTCGCTGTGAAATGCAAAGTTTTGGTTTTATGCTGCTGAAAATGGAAATAGATTTACCAAACCATCGACAATGTGCTATTAAAAACGGAATAAGCATTTGAAAGCTTGGGAGGTAGCCTTCTGTTTAAAACGAAAACACTAAAGTACATTATACTGTCTATATATTGATATTTATACTTGTTTTACTTTTATCTAATAATCAAGTTTGTCGAGACATGTCACACAAAGCATAGAGGTAAAAGTTTCTTACAGGGTGCCTCATGCTGTCATGAACTTCATTTAAATCGTGGATTTGTTTAGCCAAAAGCGATTTGAAGTTCCTGCTTGAGCCTTTCACTAAATAATCTCGTCATCTAGCAGATATCCAGAAATGTAATAAAAGGAACCACAAAATTATGTGTTAATACATGTATTCTTTATTGAAATCGTGGAAGCTTTTTAACCGCAGCACCGCAATACCTGGTTATTTGTGAATAGTTTTAATAAAAGCAAATGATAATGAATTTATTAATAAATATGGTTTCGACCTAATCTGTCTTTAAAAAATATATCAAAATTTTGTATGCATTCCTTGTTTCGTCTTGTATACAATACATAAAATTTGATGTTATTTTTGGGATACCTGGTACATCAGACACGAGATAGACTTAAAAAAGGAGTAGCATTCAAAAACTGGACTACCATGTACAAGGAAATTAGATTTCTAGTAACATTGTCTAGAGGCTTGCCTATTCAACGTTGTGTACGAGCAAAATCAGTTCTCCCTAGACTGAAATCAATACCAACTATGCATGACCACATTATTTCAACTGTTTAACATATATTTGACATTTACTTATCAAATCCATAAAGGTTCGCGTGTACCTACATTACTTTCCTTTTATTAATTTTAACATTTCTTTGTAATTCCCGACTTTGCATTACTGTACCTTTATGAGTAAGCAAGTAGTAGTAATAGTAATGTGAAGCACATTTACAACAACACTAACGAATAATGAAACATCTCTGCCTTATTTTCCGGTGAACTTAAGTTCTTATCGCCTCTAGTTTTTTGCTATACTTATATATAGAACCTGTATGGCATCGTCCTCTACTGCTGATAGTAAGTAAGGAAATAATTTCTCAAAGTTGTAGCTAACCGCAAGACATGTCTAGTAATAAAGTTAGGTTTACTACAAGAAAATTCAATTACTAAATCTATATCTAAATGTTTGTGCATGATACTTTTTTGCCATTGGTTTGGTTGATTCTTTCTTCTTGAGTTTGTAATTATAGTCAAGTGATATAGAAAAAAATAAAATGACATTAAATAGCTCCATTGAATTTTTCATTTTGCCCCGTCTTGTCATGAATGTAATTATCACAGAATACAATAGCACACGTGTCGCTATTATTACAGTGATCCGCATTTTTAGTATGTATTATGTAATTATGCAGTCGATTGTTTGCGGTTTAGTTATGTAAAGACAAAAACATAATTAAAAAAATTTCTATTAACGTTAATTATCCCAATACGTATAACAATAGGAAAGTGACTGCGTGTATTGAATAGTAAAATATTCAGGAGTCTGCCATTTTTCATCGACTCTTGAACCAGTTTCTAAAATGTGCACGTTCATATCGATCACTCTTCTTCTTCTTATTGTCACCATATCTATTTACACGGCTCAATCAAGTAAGAAAGAAATACATAAATTATCATTTCTTATAGTAACAAATTTCATATTCGAGAATAGTATACTGAATTATTATTATTGAGTTGAATTACAATGAAAATACAAAATAATAAATAAGATAAATAATGAAACAGGAGAATATAAAAATTAAAATAATAAAACAAATTAAATATTGATTGTTTGAATCTATGAGATGAAGACAAGAATTTACTTTCTAAAGATGGTTTGATTCTACGTGTCAAAAGAGAGCCACGACGGACTAAAGCCTCAATGCTAAATCACAATACCCGATATTCCCATTTCAGGCATTTGGGTGGAAAAACTTCGGTGATAAAAATTTATTCAACATTCTATTAATGCTGATAAGGAAATACATTATAATAAAATTGAACTGAATTTCTTTTATAATTCCTAAAATGTTCACAAGACATTAAAATACTTCACATTATTTTGAATACAGTGCGGCGGAATGAATTTTCATTGTGATACTTCGGAAGACTGCTGCGATAACTTTCAATGCGAAGCCACACGCCCTAACGTATTTACCTGTCAATACCACTATTATTCCTATGAGGGTGATTCCTGATGTTTCATTTATGGATTTACAGGGGGAAATGTCTGTGCACACATTTAATAATCTCTTACCCCAAATAGTGTGCAATAAAAATATTTTTTATATCTTCCATAAAAAGTCACTGGTGATATACGAGTCTATATTTAACGGAGTTTTTTAATGTGAACAGTATTTAAAACGTGGCATCAATTTTTGCTTTCCAAAATTTCTTTTAAAATACCTACGGTTCAATTTAGCTATTTGTACGTATTTATCGTTTGTTTTATTGCATTATACTATACGTGCTGTACTTGACTATTTTAATGCTTTAGTTTTAGTGTATTTATGGCAATAAAAACATTTATATTACAATTTACTCAAGGATAGCATGCAATCAACTAATCATTGTTGGGCTACAAGACCCTATATATAAAAGTTTTTTGTAGTCTTATTTTCTTATACATAATAATTATCAAGTTTAGTATTTTCATATAATATGCAAAGACAATGGGACTGAAATCCTAAGAAATCGAACCTCGAAACATTATCCTATCAGTCAGTACTACTCTGTTCTCGGCGAAACACTCCTCTGGCTATCGCAACTTGTTAATGGTTGCATCTCTACCTACAACAATTTGTTAGAGGTTACACCGTATCCAGTTGCTGACTGCAGCAGTGTATTCATCACTATACATTACAAGTCCATTGCTATTACCTGGTCTATCATATAACCTTTAAAAATCTACAAGCATAAACAATGTGTAATGGTAGACAAGAAAGATAGAATTCATTTTAAAATTGGAATAAAAACACTTTCATTTTAAGAAATATTTATCTGTTTGCTGCTTATTGGATATCATATAACATCGATAGCCTGGGGCAAGGTTTCTGGAAAACAGGAATAAAGTATTCATTTTTAACATTTTTGAAGATGAAGACCGGATTCCAGATGTTTTATCTCGAGTTGCTATATTGTAGGTTATCCTTGATTATTTTGAGTTGTCAGTGTCGTTGTCGGTGAACCTTGGGTACTTTGAGTTGTCAGTGTCGTTGTCGGTGAACCTTGGGTACTTTGAGTTGTCAGTGTCGTTGTCGGTGTACCTTGGGTACTTTGAGTTGTCAGTGTTGGGGATCCTTGGTTACTTTGAGTTGTCAGTGTTGGCGATCCTTGGCTACTTTGAGTTGTCAGTGTTGGCGATCCTTGGCTACTTTGAGTTGTCAGTGTTGGCGATCCTTGGCTACTTTGAGTTGTCAGTGTTGGCGATCCTTGGCTACTTTGAGTTGTCAGTGTTGGCGATCCTTGGCTACTTTGAGTTGTCAGTGTTGGCGATCCTTGGCTACTTTGAGTTGTCAGTGTTGGCGATCCTTGGCTACTTTGAGTTGAAAGGCACTGAATCCTATGGAATTGTATGTTGTGATGTGTGTAGAGGTAGGATGAAGGTAGCGATAAGCTTATGGAATAAATTATGTAGATTAGTAGCTGGAAGGTAGGAGAAATGAACATAACAATGTTAAACATACGCATGATTTGGGAGTGAAGGAAAAGACAGTATATGTGTGATAAAATAAACGAAGCTTCACTCTGTGTTTGACTATTACCAAGAATAGTTTTTTTGTTGTTCCGTCTGTCTTTATTGTCATCTGTGCACAAATATAATTAATTGTGATTTGGAATCTTCTTGAGTAATCTTAGTGTTTTACAGATTGGGTGTGACACCATCAGTACGGAAGTGACCAAGCGGAAGAACAGCGAAAAGAGTAAAATCATCAGTTGACGAAGTACATTTTAAGTTTCAAGTTATTGCTGGTGAGTTCTTGCGATTGGACAATTTGTTTAAGGGCATATTGCCTCCTCGAACTTGGAAGACAACCTTGGCGACTTTAGTGGATCACACAGTAAATGAGATGTGTTCTAAGGTTCTTTCGTGGGATGATATATCTGCAAATACTGCTCAGGAGCTTGCTGAATCTTTTACTCGGTTCAGTGTATCTGTCTCTGAATTATTTAAGGGTAACGCGACTTCCATGAGAGAAATTGATGTAGCGACTTCTCAGATTGTTTCCAAATGGCAAAGGTTTCGATTGCTAACATTTGTTATCACTGCCTCTATGAAAGAAATTGAAGACAAATGGGTTGACGGTTGTGGTCCTTTGGCTATAGCATTTACTGGAGAGGAAGTCCGTCGACTAGTTCGTGCATTATTTCAAAATACGGATCATCGTGCAGCTTTCCTTGCATCCATAAAGGTAAACCAGAGTCAAAGAATATAATATAATACATTGGAGTGTGGAAGGTTAGATTTGTTTTGTCTGTATTGGAGTATACAGGGCATGGTTTAACCCTTTCTTATTTATAGAGTTGTCAGTGTTGGCGATCCTTGGCTACTTTGAGTTGTCAGTGTTGGCGATCCTTGGCTACTTTGAGTTGTCAGTGTTGGCGATCCTTGGCTACTTTGAGTTGTCACTATTAGTGATCCCTGGCTACTTTGAGTTGTCACTATTAGTGATCCCTGGCTACTTTGAGTTGTCACTATTAGTGATCCCTGGCTACTTTGAGTTGTCACTATTAGTGATCCCTGGCTACTTTGAGTTGCCATTGTCGGTGACTGACTGCTTTGAGGTGTAATGGTTGTTGTTGCTATTGATGTGGTCGTTCTCCTTGTGGTTGGTGTATTGGTCGGATTTGCATTTTGGAAAATAGGAAACAGTGGCAAACGAAACGTAATTGGTCGAAATGGAAATACTAAAAATATATGAAATACAAAAGGATTAATTATTAATGTGTTACAGAACACCGCTGTGCTTGTGTTTGTTTTACGACTTACAATTAAAGAAGAATTTAGGCTGGATTTTTTCTGACGGTACCCTAATCGAATTTACGTGTCCTATCCTTGTTATAGTTGAACTATGATTTTGATGTGACAATCCGAAAAAACAGAGCAGAAACACTGCTGCAGGAGAGAAAAATAAATGTTTTGGATTCATTTTAATTTATAATTGATTTTCGTTGAAATTTCCGTGAGGATTACGGTTTACGTGAAATGACTTTTTTAGCAACTTAAAGATGATATTAAAATGCTTAATATATATCTGGTGAAATTACGTAGGTACTTGATATTTACATATTCTGCAGATATCTTGCAGCACCTTGACAAAGATACAAGTTTAACGTCACAGAAATTGCAGCTTGCTCGTAAAGTATGTTATTTCCGCAAATGTACATTCATTAATTCTGAAGGACTGATGAAACCAACAGTTTTATTTTTTACATTACTGCCATTTCTTGTATTTCATGTATGGAGTGTTTAATGATTATGCAGAAAAATTTACAATAAAGCTGAATATTCCCAAAGGTTTATTTCAAGGAAGTTTTAGGAAATTATGACCGTAATGATAGCTGATAACAAAAGCTTTAGCTCTAGTTAGCAATCAGAGAATTAATTAAACAACTTATTTTTTATTATTACTCAGTGTTGAGGAAACATTACTACATATACTTTCAACTTCCGGACAATACAAAATGTTTCTTCACACATACCAGACAATTGTGCAAAGTATTGATTTTAATTACTTTTCAAGGTATTGCATTGTATATTCAAAGATATTACCTTTTTTCCTCAAAAATTGTTGCAGTTGATACATCTTATTCAGCGGTTGCAGCTGTTCCTTCTCCACCATCTTCTGGCGCCATTGATGCGTCTTCTGGGGCCATTGATGCGTCTTCTGGGGCCATTGATGCGTCTTCTGGGGCCATTGATACGTCTTCTGGGGCCACTGATACGTCTTCTGGGGCCATTGATACGTCTTCTGGGGCCATTGATACGTCTTCTGGGGCCATTGTTTCTTCTACAGCATCATCGTTTACTGCTGCTGTTCCCTGATTTTCAGAATCTGGTGTTGTAGTAATTCTTGTACTTGGGATTGGTGTTGGTGCCCTTGTTGGTATCAAGTTTTGGAAGATAGGAAAAAGAGGCAATTGAAAGGTTAACGGCCGAATTGGAAATACTGTAAGGTAATCACAAAAATATCCCTTAATTTAACATAAATCATAGCAGAGGCAGAGAGCTAGAATTTTCGTTTTTTCATGAATTCCTAAAATGGTACACTATAGTGCACTGTATTGTATTCATCAACGTTTCTAATGGTGCACTGCGCTATAGTGCACTATTAAGAAAAACGCCTATTTATGTCAATTAAGTACACTATTTTTGCTGACACGCATCTTAAGTGTAAATTACAAATTTATAGATAAAGCTGTCACATTATCCATTAGACTTGTTAGGGGAACGTTTTTATCACAAGTACTAATAGATAATACACACACATCATAAAATGTACATAAATGTACTACGTACTAATATATTTTTATAAAAATGGGGCTTGAGCCTCGAAATGGACCAGAAGAACTTTTTAAAACTTACAATTGAAGAAGAATTTTTGCTGAGCTTCGGTAGACGATATCTGCTAAAGAGATTTACAATTGATTAAGACTGGCTTCCCTATGATGGACAAAAATAAATACAAGTATGTAAATAATTTACTTCTTGAAGGTTTGAATTGTAATTGTGATTTCGTTGGTGAGACAATTCCAAGAAGCAAAACATTGCTGCCAGAACCAGAGGTAAATGCTTGACAAACATTTTTATTGCTATTGAACGCAGTCTAAAGTAAAGTGTGAAATATACAAGAAATTGCTTATCTATGCCAATTTGCTGACAGTAATTACTTTAAAATTGAAATGGGTTTATATATTTTGTAAAATTATGTAGGTACTTTTCATTTCCATAATTCTACAATGCAGCATAAAAAGTTTTACTTACAAATTACAAAGACATTTCGTAATACATGATACTGCATGACGTTTTTCAGCTTTTCTGCAGCTTAAATTAAAATATGAAAACTGCACATTTGTTATTCTTTCATTGCATTCTGTAGGATGTGAATTAAAAGTATAAAATGAAAGAGCATTCCTTACAAAACATTCTCCAATATAAATGCAATATTTCGCCATACATTCCTTTAATGCATCCAATTACTTTACGCTAGTGATTTTAAAACCACATTTTAATAAATACGGCGAAATGTGTTGTAGTGAATAATAAAATTGATGTTTTCAACAGCGAATTAGTAAAGGAACTGAACATATGCTTATAGAGCAAAATATGTATATGCTTCTGTCCTCCAGAATAAAATTATTAGCATGTGCCAATCGACCTTGTTTGCAGGATTCATGAGCAAAGTCATCATTATTAAATGCATAGTAAAATTTCCTTAAAAGTACAAATATTTATCTTCTATTTTATTTTGGATATAAAAGTTACTTGAAAAGGATAAATAAAAAATCAAAATATAATTTATAGGAAATCAATATTCCTATGTAAGTTTGTACGTCGTTGATTTCGTATTCAATACCAACATCAATACCGACAATGGCCTTTTACTACTTACAACGAACAATCGTGGCACATGTTTTATAAATTTGAATTACAATGTTGGCACCAGCACCAGAAGAGGTATGTCAATCGTCATGTAATCTAAATCTAGAAATTAATGTTATCATTTGGAACAGCGAGATTTAATCTTTTTGCTATATACTCCTATGCAATCCGAAGAAAAGTAAAAAAAGACATTTTTAATTATAAAAATATTACATTATGGTCTACACTGTCAAAATCTTTTGATTAATATCATGGTTCTCGGTTTTCAAATACCTTGGAATAAATAAATCAAATACAGCATGAAATACTTTTTCTCTTTCCTAGTCCTTATATATGTAAATTAATGTTTGTTTGAAATTAGGGCGTTGTTTTCCTTCTTCCTTTGACTGTCACTTCATGAAATAATCAATAATCATGGGACATTACTTTGCTTTTACTAAATCACAATGTCTGCACCATGAAGCATGTGCTTTCATGTACCCTATTCCTTTCTATTACGTTTTGCCCTTCAGTTTTGCTAGTACGACTTTATTTTGCACGAAAGGCTAATTAACACAAAGTTTTGTGGTATGATGCTTAATTAAAATGAAATTCGTGAATATACATCAGTTGATATTTAAAATCATAAGTTTAGGTGCAAAAAAATATATCTACACAACAATAATTCAAAATACATCTACAAAAATATTTACATTTATTTCTACTGTGTATTAATCGTCACAATTAATGTATTAAATCCAGATTAGATAATTAAAGTAATCATTTTTATTCAATAATAATATATTTACATTATACATTGGGTCACTCTACTAAAAAATGTTCTTATTGTTAACCAAAGAGAATACGTTTTTGCATGATAAATCAAATCAGATATTTACAGAGAGTAGTAAAGTGATAGTGTTTAGCGTAATTGCTTGCATGTAGTGTAATACAGTGTCTCTTTGTAAGAAAAAGAATGATCCTACAGAAATTCTTAATGGAAAACAGCTGAAGACGGTTTTTCTAACCATAATGTGCTTGTCATTTCTTAACAACTGTAAAAATAGAGCTGAAGTGGTACTAACTGAAGCTGCGAATGGAAGGGTAACAAATATAATGATAATTATAAAGAGATCCATTAAGGGTGCTAGAGGAAACACAAAAATTGGAATTTTTGAATGCATAGCAAAGCAACCAAATGTACATAATATTAAAAGCATGCCACTAGCCAGTATTCCACCTGCTGAACTAAATTCTAAAAATGTTCGACCAGCTTCCCCATGTAATATTTGAAGTTCTCTATAAATCTGAATATGATGTAAACGGTCCTCCATCATAAAATCCACTGATCTATGAGTATAATATTGTCTTTCCTTTTCTTTGGAAATCAAAACATCGAGCCCAGTAGTTATTACAATAAAGTGAACACTAGTGGATAATAAACAAAACAGAACGGGAAACCAACAAAACATTGTTAGGTAAATAAATACAGGAAATAACAGAATTCGTAATGCGACACAATCGATAAAGTACAACCGTGTTTCCAGAAAGTATACTGTAGGCATCCATCTAAAGGCCACTGAAATTCCTCCTGAGAAAACGGATATGACAAAGACAAAATAAAAACATAAAATTGCAAATTTATTCCTTTCTTCATTTTTCTTTACGAAGATGTCCTTTTTCCTTGTTTCATGATACTTATCTAGTAAAGAAACGTGTAACTATTAATTTTTCTTTTAAAAATATCACGAATTATATAATATAAATATATATATAGATGTATACATAATTTATATACTTTATGTTTATTACCGATATATTTTTCGTATAAGGCACACAACTCCGTAATTATGTATGTCCACTTCGTCAGTCTCTGTTTATTACAATGTAGATACACATGAGCAGTGGTGCTTGCTGTCAATACCACTGATAGTGTTATATACGCAATTATATAACCAGCATGAAAAGAAGGATTAAATATTTCCATTAAGAGCGATCCCAAAATGTAAGTATTGAAAACACAAACTCCAAATGTGACTAAGTAAATCCAGTAATATCTAATTTTGCTTGAAGATATAGAGAACGTTTTGGTTTCAGGACACCACCTTAAAACTGAACACATCAGATTCTCAGCAAACAGGTTAAAATATCCTCCTAAACTTGAAGACATTTTTGAGGAACACGAGTAAGTAAGCAATGGCAATATAATAACAACAACATATTCCTTTATAGAAAATTATTTGCGTCGTGATGTATTTAATTGGTTTAATAATCTGAACAACATTTGTCGTTATATGCGCGATTTTATGCGCCAAAGCAAAACTAAATACTTATACATTTATGTGGAAGTCGACTTTGCAATACTAAAAGAGGAATAAATATTTTGTTTAAATATAGTGCCCTTGCATTGCTCCCGTAAAAATAAATGACGATCAATAAAGCAAAGAAATTTTACTGGGTATGCCATAATTTAGTTTCGAAACGTGGGTTGCTGTCCATTCCAAATTCAAAATGTGGTTTATCTTCATAATATCAAAACAATTGAATATTCAACAATAATTACCTTTTGAAAAACAGAAAATTTTCAATTATCTTGCAGAGGCAGCTAATAACGAGCCAAAAAATTCAGTGCTTCAAATATCGCAGGTACTATAGTTTTCGGAAAATAATAAGCCTAAACTTTTTGGGATACCTGGTACAATCCAACAGCATATTAAATTAATATTCTCAAAGTATTTGTAGACTGAGCAAGGAAAAACTGGGACAACTAAATGATATTTGTAATATTTAGGTAAGCTCAGGATTCCTTTCTCAATAACCGTAATCGATTCACGTGCTATGAACAATATTGTTAAGTATCGTAGATACTTTATAGAAATGCCACCGTTCGCCTGTCCCTAGAACGGATTAACATATTGACGGGAAAATTGAATCACCTCTAGATAAATTCCTGTGGAGAATTTATATGTGTGGCAGGTTCAACTGCATTTAAATTAAGTCCAATGTATTTTCGGGGTCTAATGTTTTTGTTGGTCAATTTATACTTATAGTAAATTATGTCCACTATATAGCGTTCACGATACTTGGCTACCCCTGCCTTTACTATAGTTAATTTAATATTTATTTGACATTCACCAAAAATCCTTACTTAGCAAGTATTCGCTATTTTTGTCATTCCTCGATTTCCAGGGAACCTGTTGTTTTAAATACCCTTCTTCTTTTGTATGTCCCCATGAGTAAATCAATAATCTTGGGACAACCAAAAGTTTTCTATAGTGTTGCGTGGAAATTTTCCACAAGGAGTTCCTTGGTATGTTACGGCCAAGCAGATTTCTGTCTTTTGCAGATAAACCTCCAGAACATTGTTAATTTCTAATGCTGGAATTCTTACAGTCCAGAAGCTCGACCTAAATAATATTTTGTACTTCGTAAAAATGTTTACAAATTTCCCCAAGATGAAAAATGGACCAACATTTACTCTAAATGGAGATCAGATCAATGATGTTTCATTAATTTATTCTATGAAGTTTTACCAACCATGCATTTATCAACCATTACCCAAATTGTACCATAATTCCATTTATATTTACTAAAAGAAGCACAAAGAAGTAAATAAATACTACACTATGTGAAACATTAATAGTTGAATATTACATGAAAAGATTATATTTATTTCCATCACAATATACCTTACAACATATTCGAAAGTTTAATGTTATGTTTGATCACATATCTTTATCCCAAATATGTAATTGTATTGTATTGATTTATGAGGAAATACACGACAAATGTTTACTACGGGTTTTTGCTAGAAGTAAATGTCAGGCAGGATATAATGAATCAAATTTTTACAGATAGTAGTAAAGTGATGGTATTTAATGTAACGACTTGCATGTAGTTTAATGCAGTAGCTTTGTGCAAAACAAAAAATGGTCCTACAGAAACTCTCAAGGGAAGGCAGCTAAAGATAGTTTTTCTAACTATTCTATCGTTTCGATTAATGAGCTGCAAAAAATTGTCTGATGTGGTAGTAACTAAAGCTGCAAAAGGGAAGCATACAAATGCCAGCATAATGATGAAAAAATCCATTAGAGGTACTATAGGAAAGACAAATATTGGCATTTTGGAGTACAAAGTAAGGGAACAAAATGTGCACAGGATTATAACTAAGGCACTCGCCAGTAATACAACTGCAACAAAATAATGTGATAGAGAATCAACTTCCATATGCAATATTTGTAGTTCTCTATACGCCTGAATATCATGCAATTGATTTTTTACATCATATATTTGCTTATTCAGTTGTTTCCTTTTTTCTTCCTTGGAAATCAAAACACCAAGCCAAAAGGTTAAAGTAACATAATGATAAATGAGGCCTATTAAACCTAACAACATAGGGAACCAGCAAAACCCTGTTGCATAAGCAAATGCAGGAACCAGCAGGATTCGTATTGCAAGGCAGTCGATGAAAAATAGCCATGTTTCCAGGAAGTACACTGCAGGTGACCATTTAAAGGACGCTAGAGTAATTCCTGCTAAAACAGATATGACGCCACCAAGAAACATTAAAGATTCTGTCATTTTAATGTATTTCTCCATTTTCTTAATGACAACGTCCTTTGAGGGCCCTTCATAGTAATTTTCTAATCAAAATCAAAAATTTCAAAATTAATTTTAATTTTTCAATTACCAATAGTTATTACGTATAGGTTTTATTACCGATATATTTTTTGTCAAGGACAAACCATTCTTTAAGAAGGTTTATCGCCGTGGTTAGCCTATAATTACTGCTGTGGATATACAAGTGCGCAAAGTTTGATGTTGTCATTATCACTGCCACTGTTATCCAACACACTATATAACCAGCATGAAAAGTGGGATGAAATATTTCCATCAGAAGTGCTCCCAAAAGGTAGACATTGCAAAAGAAAAATCCAGCGGTGGCCAAGTAAAGCCAGTAGAATCTAATTTTGCTTCGAGTTATAAAAAGCTTCTTTGTTTCAGGGCACCAGTGCACAACTGACAACCACAGATTCTTGGCGAACAGGTTAAAATATTTATCACAAAGATATTCTGATATATAGGAAGCCATTCTTGAGCAAAAAGAACTTTTAGAATTTTGCTTCTTAAATTTTATTTTCTCAAACTTAATTCCCACCTTGTATACAGCAACAGTAATGTGATATCTTAACTTAAAGCTTTTCCAAACGAGAGTTGTCAGCGTAATGAGCAAAGTTTTATGACATTATGCTAAAAATATTCCTAGCTTTAGCTTATATGTTACTGTCAAGATACTAATCTATCAATCAATCTAAGTTCAAAAGCCAATCAACCTAAAATGTTCTAAGCCTCTGAATTTATCTGGAAGTCGACTAGAGAGGTACCCGTTGTTTTAAATAATATTTGTATTACTTATCTCCACTGGATATTCCCTACCCATTTATATTCTCAAACCATGTCTAATATAATAACATACGAATATTTAAAGAAAATATTTTAAAACAGGGATAAGGACAAGCAGGCCAAAACACAAGGACATGCAGGGCAATACGGAAGGACAAAAAGGACACATGGTGCTTTCATGAACTTCATATTCAAAACGGATTTTTCTTAACCAACTCCGATTTGAAATTCATGTTTGCTCTCTTCACCAATTAATCATAGTTTATAGTTTCGTGAATATTTTTAATAAAAACGTGAGCAGTAATTTAATAAAAAATATTTTTTCAACCTGCGTTTTCTTTTAAAAATTATAGAGGCAGCTAACAATGATTATAATTTCGATACATTGATTCAGTAGAGTTTTTTCTTCGCGTTGTCCTAAATGGACAACTATATATTTAACAGGATGTAAAATTATTATTTCAAAAGTACAACTTAGCTAGTAAACAGGATGACCATGTAGAACTAGCTAAGATAATTTATAATATAAGTCTTGTCTGTCGTTATCAAAGTTGTAATAAAACTCAGTTCTTCGCCGGAAATCGGAACCATCTATACATGACTATTACTTCTACTGCTTAATATTTGCTTCACATATACCAAAAGTTATTGCTAAATGTTGCGTATAGCTTGCGTTATTTTCCATTCCTTGATTAATTTAAAACTTTTTGTTTTAAATAGATTACTGACTTAATTTACTGTGATTTTAAGTAAATCAATAACCATGGCAAGTTGTACATTGCTAGTGAATAATGAAATATCATATAATATTATCTTATAGTGAAAAGTATAATATTTTCTTCTCATTCCATTTTTTAGGTCTACATGTTTGTAATACTTGCTATAACTTATCAAAGCGAATTAATAATATCGGTTCTCCTTTTCTATGGTGAATACCTAAAGTACTTTTTTGAACTACTCCTTTAGCCTTATCACACAATCCAAATAAAGAATAATATAGTAAATAGACAACCCTCAATAACGTCAATTTTATTATCTTTGTAGTACATTTTCATTTAACACAAAAAGCACATGTTGAATAATAATTATAGGTATAATAATAATAAATACTATAAGCTATGCCAACTATTACACTATTAAATATACAACAGTAATATAAAAGTAAAGAAATAGTGGATTTATGAGGAAATACACGACCCCTCTTCTGATCAGGTGTAACAAATCAAACTTTTACAGATAGCAGTAAAGTGATAGTATTTAAAGTGACGATTTGCATGTAGTGTAGTGCAGTTGCTTTGTGAAAAACAAAAAAAGTTCCTACAGAAACTGTCAATGGACGGCAGCTTAAGACGGTTTTTCTAACTACTCTGTTATTTCTACTGAGGATTTGCAAAAATTTATCTGATGTGGTGGTAACTAAAGCTCCAAAAGGCATGCATACAAATGCTAACATAATAATAACAAGGTCCATTAGAGGTACTACAGGAAACGCAAAGATTGGTATTTTGGAGTGCATAGAAAAACAACAAAATGTACACAGTATTATAATCAAGGCACTCGCAAATATTGCAATTGCAACAATTACACGTAAAAGAGAATCTGTTTCCATGTGCAATATTTGTAGTTCTCTGTACACCCGAATATCATGCAGTCGATTATTTATTAAATATAATTGTTTATCTAGCTGTTTCCTCTTTTTTTCTTTGGAAATCAAAACATTAAGCCATAAGGTTAAAACAAGAAAATGGCAAACGAAAGTTATTACACCCACCAATATAGGGAACCAGCAAAATCCTGTTAGGTAAGTAAACACAGGAATCAGCAGAATTCGTAATGCCAGGCAGTCGATGAAGAATAGCCATCTTTCCAGGAAGTACACTGTAGGTGTCCATTTAAAAGACACAAGAATACATGCTGCAAAAACAGATATGGTGATAATAAAGAAAATTAAAGAATCTGCCAATTTGCTGTATTTTTCCATTTTCTTGATGACGGCGTCTTTTTTCTTGCCATCAAAATATTTCTCTAATGAAAATCCAAAGTTTCAAAATTAATTTTTATTTTAAAATCACCAATAATTACTGAGTATTTGTTTATTACCGAGATATTTTCTGTCAAGGACAAACCATTCCGCAATAATGTTTATCGCCGTGGTTAATCTGTATTTGTTGCAGTGGATATACAAGTGCACAAATGTGACTGTTGTCGTTACCACCAACATAGTTATATGGACAATTATATAACCAGCATGAAAAGTGGGATTAAATATTTCCATCACAAGTGATCCCAATACGTAGACATTGAAAACAGAAAATGCAGCTGTGAGCAAGTGCAGCCAGAAGAATCTAATTTTGCTTGAAGGTATAAAAGCCTCTTTTTTTCAGGGGACCATTTCACCACCGAAAACCACAGATTCTCAGCAAACAAGTTAAAATATTTATCACAAAGATATTCTACTATACAGTTACTCATTGTTGCATCAAGAAATTCGAGAATGTTGCTTGGTTGATTTACTTTTTAGAATGTTTGTTACTTTTATGTATACTAGTACTGCAATAATTTACTTTAATGGTTTTATAAGCGAAACGTTGTTTGTCGCCGTAATGTGCAAAGTTTTATGATACTATACTAAAATTAAAAGCTTTAGGGACGCGATTCTTGGAGTTTTTGACTTTACGTAGAAATAGATTGGAAAGTTAGATTTTTGCTGTGCAACACAAGAATCCAATAATTTGATATTCCCTAACCATGTTTCTTATATTAATACACTTATATAAAAAATATCTAGGACACATGAACAAGGACACTCAGTACAAGACACAAGGATGCGGACACTCAGGACAAAACACAAGAAAGAACACATTGTGTTCCCATGAACTTAATTTTCAAAAAAACTGTTTATTCAACCAAATTCGATTAAAGAATTGCATATTTGTCAGTTCGCAGTTTCATGAATATTTTTAATAAAAACATATGATAAATAAATTAAGAATTATTTTTTTGACCTAAACTACCTTACAAAAAAGGAAAAACTACAATTTATTACAGACAACTAACAATGGCCAATAAATTCGGCGCATTGATTCCTTAGAATTTTTTATTCGCGTTGGCCAAAATGTATCATACAGTAAAACGAAACTGTTTTATAAACAGTTGCGTATTTTCGTCTTGTCGTTATCGAAGTTGTAGAAAAAAATCAGTTCTTCGCCGGAAACATATACAACGATATATACATGGCCATATTATCTCTACTGTTTAATATTTATTTGACATTTACCAATAGTCTTTGCTAAATGTCTGCGTACAGCTTGCTTAATTTTTCATCCTTAACTTGTTTTTAACCTTTTGTTTTAAATGCCTTACTTATGTTACTAAAATTCTTAAGTAAATCAATAAGCATGTCATGTTCTACTTCTGAACTACTCCTTCAGCCTTGACAAATAGTCCAAATTTAGAAAGCAGACAACCCTGGATAACATTTCCTGCTATTTTAAATGACTTTGACGTTATGAGCACACCACAGCATAAGACCACAGCACTTTTTATTCCCTATTATAGAAATGAACTGGAGTCGGACATTTAGTTATTTAAGCTTCTAAAATGAATCTTATTTTTTTATAAAGGGGCAAAGCCGGAAAACCCGAAAAATATTTTTCTAAATTTTTAAATATTTTCTTAAAAACTAAACCTGTTCAAATAAAATTCATTAGACAGAAAGTTTAATTTAACTTTTACTAAATCACATTGCTTGTACCATAAGTAATATGCTATTATTGTAAAGTATCTAATCTGTTTCTATTAAGTTTTTCCCTTTAGTTTTTCCAGTACGACTTTAAGTTACATGAAACGTCTAGTTTAATACAAAGCGTTGTATACTACTCTATACTGTTCTATTAAAGTGACATTCTTGAGTATGCACGAGTTGCTATTTAAATCATGCACTTGCACTGCTAGGATTCTACAGAATGCTAGTTAAAATGCTTTGGTGCACAAGTGCAAAAGTAGGTTTGTTTACTGAAATCCCATTATATAATTATGGAATAGAAATAAAATAGCAAAACGCCATAAATAGATTCTTTGTCTTTTAGTTGTGAAAATGTATAAATTTTACTGTATGAACTTCACAATGACTACTACTACTTTTCTATTCCAATCAGTTTTACCGACTGATTGGGTTATTTGATTTATAAGGAAAATCACACGACTCAATGTTTACAAAAAACCCATGGAATTTTGCTTAACGAAAATAAAATCAAATTTTTACAGATAATAGTAAAGTGATAGTATTGTATGTAACGACTTCCATGTAGTTCAATGCAGTAGCTTTGCGAAAAACAGAAAATGGTCCTACAGAAACTCTCATTGGAAGGCAGCTGAAGACGGTTTTTGTAATTATTTTGTTTTCTTTACCTCTGATAAAACGTAAGAGTTCTGATGTGATAGTAACTAATACTCCAAAAGGTAAGCATACAAAGGACGATATCAAAGTTCGAAAAAATTCTGTTATAAATTCTGATTTTCAGCCCTTTTAGAAGTATGTCATGCAGAAGCGCGTGCGCGCTATTTGCACATGGGTGCACGAAATAATACCACAGTTGAGACTATGTATAGCGTAGGGTATCACTGGATATGTGTAAATTCTGATTTTCTGCACTTTTTGAAGTATGTCATGCAGATGCGCGCGCGCGTTATATGCATATACCTGCTACATGTATGGGTCCCTATAATGGTATGGTAATTACGGGCTTTTATATCATTGGGCATCACGGGAGAACCCTTTATGCTACCTTCAGATCTTTGTAACTCTTCCTGTAATGTTTGTTACCTACACGCGCGCCGAAAAAATGGATTCCATTTTTGAATTTTGCCCTTGTTTGGCTTATTATGTCAACTTGGGAACTATTAATAAATTACCCTTAAGTAACGATTTTACATCATGGAAATAAATGCCAAAAGGGAGAGCCTAAATATACGTCTTTTCTGCTAAAAATTGTCGATTTTTGCCAAATGTTTGAAAGACAATTAAAAATCGAAATGAAATTTTTTGAAATGAAATGAAATGAAATGAAAAATTTTTGAAATGAAATGAAATGAAAAATTTTTGAAATGAAATGAAATGAAAAATTTTTGAAATGAAATGAAATGAAAAATTTTTGAAATGAAATGAAATGAAAAATTTTTGAAATGAAATGAAATGAAAAATTTTTGAAATGAAATGAAATGAAAAATTTTTGAAATGAAATGAAATGAAAAATTTTTGAAATGAAATGAAATGAAAAATTTTTGAAATGAAATGAAATGAAAAATTTTTGAAATGAAATGAAATGAAAAATTTTTGAAATGAAATGAAATGAAAAATTTTTGAAATGAAATGAAATGAAAAATTTTTGAAATGAAATGAAATGAAAAATTTTTGAAATGAAATGAAATGAAAAATTTTTGAAATGAAATGAAATGAAAAATTTTTGAAATGAAATGAAATGAAAAATTTTTGAAATGAAATGAAATGAAAAATTTTTGAAATGAAATGAAATGAAAAATTTTTGAAATGAAATGAAATGAAAATTTTTGAAATGAAATGAAATGAAAAATTTTTGAAATGAAATGAAATGAAAAATTTTTGAAATGAAATGAAATGAAAAATTTTTGAAATGAAATGAAATGAAAAATTTTTGAAATGAAATGAAATGAAAAATTTTTGAAATGAAATGAAATGAAAAATTTTTGAAATGAAATGAAATGAAAAATTTTTGAAATGAAATGAAATGAAAAATTTTGAAATGAAATGAAATGAAAAATTTTTGAAATGAAATGAAAATTTGAAATGAATGAATGAAATTTTTGAAATGAAATGAAATGAAAAATTTTTGAAATGAAATGAAATGAAAAATTTTTGAAATGAAATGAAATGAAAAATTTTTGAAATGAAATGAAATGAAAAATTTTGAAATGAAATGAAATGAAAAATTTTTGAAATGAAATGAAATGAAAAATTTTTGAAATGAAATGAAATGAAAATTTTTGAAATGAAATGAAATGAAAAAATTTTGAAATGAAATGAAATGAAAAATTTTAGAAAAGAAATGAAATTAAAAATTTATGAAATTAAATTAAATGAAAAATTTTTCAAATTAAATGTAATGAAAATATTTTGAAATTAAAAGAAATGAAAAATTTTTGAAATGAAATGAAATGAAAAATTTTTGAAATGAAATGAAATGAAAATTTTTGAAATGAAATGAAATGAAAAATTTTTGAAATGAAATGAAATGAAAAATTTTTGAAATGAAATGAAATGAAAATTTTTGAAATGAAATGAAATGAAAAATTTTGAAATGAATGAAATGAAAATTTTGAAATGAAATGAATGAAAATTTTTGAAATGAAATGAAATGAAAAATTTTTGAAATGAAATGAAATGAAAAATTTTTGAAATGAAATGAAATGAAAAATTTTGAATGAATGAATGAAAATTTTTGAAATGAATGAAATGAAAAATTTTTGAAATGAAATGAAATGAAAAATTTTTGAAATGAAATGAAATGAAAAATTTTTGAAATGAAATGAAATGAAAAATTTTGAAATGAATGAAATGAAAATTTTTGAAATGAAATGAAATGAAAAATTTTTGAAATGAAATGAAATGAAAAATTTTTGAAATGAAATGAAATGAAAAATTTTTGAAATGAAATGAAATGAAAAATTTTTGAAATGAAATGAAATGAAAAATTTTTGAAATGAAATGAAATGAAAAATTTTTGAAATGAAATGAAATGAAAAATTTTTGAAATGACATGAAATGAAAAATTTTTGAAATGAAATGAAATGAAAAATTTTTGAAATGAAATGAAATGAAAAATTTTTGAAATGACATGAAATGAAAAATTTTTGAAATGAAATGAAATGAAAAATTTTTGAAATGACATGAAATGAAAAATTTTTGAAATGAAATGAAATGAAAAATTTTTGAAATGACATGAAATGAAAAATTTTTGAAATGAAATGAAATGAAAAATTTTTGAAATGACATGAAATGAAAAATTTTTGAAATGAAATGAAATGAAAATAAAATTTTTGAAATGAAATGAAATGAAAAATTTTTGAAATGACATGAAATGAAAAATTTTTGAAATGAAATGAAATGAAAAATTTTTGAAATGACATGAAATGAAAAATTTTTGAAATGAAATGAAATGAAAAATTTTTGAAATGACATGAAATGAAAAATTTTTGAAATGAAATGAAATGAAAAATTTTTGAAATGACATGAAATGAAAAATTTTTGAAATGACATGAAATGAAAAATTTTTGAAATGAAATGAAATGAAAAATTTTTGAAATGACATGAAATGAAAAATTTTTGAAATGAAATGAAATGAAAAATTTTTGAAATGACATGAAATGAAAAATTTTTGAAAGGAATGGAAATGATAAATTTTGAAATGACATGAAATGTAAAATTTTTGAAATGACATGAAATGAAAAATTTTTGAAATGAAATGAAATGAAAAATTTTTGAAATGACATGAAATGAAAAATTTTTGAAATGAAATGAAATGAAAAATTTTTGAAATGACATGAAATGAAAAATTTTTGAAATGAAATGAAATGAAAAATTTTTGAAATGACATGAAATGAAAAATTTTTGAAATGAAATGAAATGAAAAATTTTTGAAATGACATGAAATGAAAAATTTTTGAAATGAAATGAAATGAAAAATTTTTGAAATGACATGAAATGAAAAATTTTTGAAATGAAATGAAATGAAAAATTTTTGAAATGACATGAAATGAAAAATTTTTGAAATGAAATGAAATGAAAAATTTTTGAAATGACATGAAATGAAAAATTTTTGAAATGAAATGAAATGAAAAAATTTGAAATGACATGAAATGAAAAATTTTTGAAATGAAATGAAATGAAAAATTTTTGAAATGACATGAAATGAAAAATTTTTGAAATGAAATGAAATGAAAAATTTTTGAAATGACATGAAATGAAAAATTTTTGAAATGAAATGAAATGAAAAATTTTTGAAATGACATGAAATGAAAATTTTTTGAAATGAAATGAAATGAAAAATTTTGAAATGACATGAATGAAAATTTTTGAAATGAAATGAAATGAAAAATTTTTGAAATGACATGAAATGAAAAATTTTTGAAATGAAATGAAATGAAAAATTTTTGAAATGACATGAAATGAAAAATTTTTGAAATGAAATGAAATGAAAAATTTTTGAAATGACATGAAATGAAAAATTTTTGAAATGAAATGAAATGAAAAATTTTTGAAATGACATGAAATGAAAAATTTTTGAAATGACATGAAATGAAAAATTTTTGAAATGAAATGAAATGAAAAATTTTTGAAATGACATGAAATGAAAAATTTTTGAAATGACATGAAATGAAAAATTTTTGAAATGAAATGAAATGAAAAATTTTTGAAATGAAATGAAAAATTTTTGAAATGAAATGGAAACCGCAGCCAATTTTTTTAAAAACTTCCCAAGGTATCCCTTTACCTGCTCCAGCATTTAGATATTGTGAAATCCTCGGCCAAATTCCCCAAAATGAAGTCCGCGCAAAAAAACTTAACATGGCGAACATAGGGAAACTTTTTCGTTTTTGACCCTTATAAAATCAGGGATGCATTTTAGGTATAGGGACACCTACATAAACTAAGCCTTATTTTTGAAGGGCTATAACAGAATTTTTGCAAGAACTTTGATATCGTCTTTTCAGCATAATAACTAAAAGATCCTTTAAAGGTAGAAGAGGAAACGCAAAGATTGGTATTTTGGAGTACATAGAAAAAAACAAAATGTGCACAGTATTATGTATGTGTTTATTTATTAATTACCATAAATAAGTTTACCATAAATCAAATTTAACAACAATTTTCAATCATCATGATTCATATAACATTAGTCATTATTTATCATCTATGTACTCTTAAATTGGTGTTTAAAATCCAACATAGTCATTAGTTACGGCTTTGACAAAATTATATATATTACAATAGAGGTTAGCAGTTGAGCAGAAATAGGGGATGTATGAGGAAATAGACGACCCAACTTCTGAGCAGGTGTAACAAATCAAACTTTTATAGATAGTAGTAAAGTGATAGTATTTAATGTGACGATTTGCATGTAGTTTAGTGCAGTAGCTTTGCGTAAAACAAAAAATGTTCCTACAGAAACGTTAAATGGACGGCAGCTCAAAACGGTTTTTCTAACTACTCTGCTATTTCTACTGATGATCTGCAAAAAATTGTCTGATGTGGTAGTAACTGAAACTCCAAAAGGCATGCATATAAATACTAACATAATAATAACAAGATCCATTAGAGGCACTACAGGAAACGCAAAGATTGGTATTTTTGAGTACATTGAAAAACAACAAAATGTACATAGTATTATTATCAAGGCACTCGCCAGTATTGCAATTGCAACAAATAACCGTAAAAGAGAATCTGTTTCCATATGCAATATTTGTAGTTCTCTGTACACCTGAATATCATGCAATTGATTATTTATTAAATATAATTGTTTATCCAGCTGTTTCCTCTTTTTTTCTTTGGAAATCAAAACATTAAGCCATAAGGTTAAAACAAGAAAATGAAAAACGAGGGATATTAAACCCACCAAGAAAGGGAACCAGCAAAATCCTGTTAGGTAGGTAAACACAGGAATCAGCAGAATTCGTAATGCGAGGCAGTCGATAAAACTTAGCCATGTCTCCAGGATGTAAACTGTAGGTGTCCATTTAAAGGACACAAGAATACAAGCTGTGAAAACGGATATGGCGATACTAAAGAAAATTAAAGAATCTGCCAATTTACTGTATTTTTCCATTTTCTTGATGACGGCGTCTTTTTTCGGACCTTCAAAATATTTCTCTAATCAAAACCCAAAATTTCAAAATTAAATTTTATTTTACAATTGCCAATAATTACTGAGTATTTGTTTATTACCGATATACTTTTTGTCCAGGACAAACCATTCCGCAAGAATGTTTATCGCCGTCGTCACTCTGTATTTGTTGCAGTGTATATATAAGTGCGCAAATGCGACTGTTGTCGTTACCACGAGCATAGTTATATGGACAATTATATAACCAGCATGAAAAGTGGGATGAAATATTTCCATCAGAAGTGATCCCAATACGTATACATTGAAAACACAGAATCCAGCGGTGAGCAAGTACAGCCAGAAGAATCTAATTTTGATTGAAGATATAAAAAGCCTCTTTTTTTCAGGGGACCATTTCACAACCGAAAACCACAGATTCTGAGCAAACAAGTTAAAATATTTATCACAAATGTATTCTACTATACAGTTAACCATTGTTGAGCATCAAGAAATTCGAGAATGTTGCTTGGTTGATTTACTTTGTAGAACTTTCCTTACTTTTATATATCACTGGTGCTTTAATATCTTAATTTAAAGTTTTTATAAACGAAAGTTTGTTTGTCTCCGTAATGTGTAAAGCTTTGTGATACTATGCTAAAATTAAGAGCTTTAGCGAAGCGATTCTTGCAATCATTGAAGTTAAGTGGACATCGATGGGAAAGTTTGGCTTTTGCTATATGACACAAGAATCCAATAATAGGATATTCCCTAACCATGTTTCCTAACTTATAAAAATATATCTTGGACACAATAACAAGGACACTCAGTACAAGACACTATATAGGATGCGGGCACTCAGGGCAAAACACAAGAAATAACACATTGTGTTCTCATGAACTTAATTTTCAAAAAAGACAGTTCTTTTAACCAAATTCGAAATAAAAATTTCATGTTCGTAGTTTTATTAATATGTTTAATAAAAACACAATAAATAATTTATTAAGAATTACTTTTTAACCTAAACTACCTTACAAAAAATAGAAAAACTACAGTTTACTACAGACAACTAACAATTGCCAATAAATTCGGCGCATTGATTCTTTAGAATTTTTTATTCGCGTTGGCCAAAAAAAGTCTTTGCTAAATGTCTGCGTATAGCTTGCATTATTTTTCATTCCTTGGTTTGTTTTGAACCTTTTGTTTTAAATGCCTTACTTATTTTACTATACTTTTTATGTAAATCAATAAGCATGTCAAGTTCTATTTTTGAACTTCACCTTCAGCCTTGTCAAACAGTCCAAATTTAGAAAGCAGACAACCCTGGATAATATTCAGCTATTTGAAATGACTTTGACGTTTTGAGCAACAGTAGTTACACAGCACTTTCTATTTCCTATTATAGAAATGAGCTGGAGTCGGACATTTAGTTATTTTAGCTTCTAAAATGCATTTTATTTTTTATTTTCTTAAGAAGGGGCAAAACCTTAAGAACCCGAAAAATATTAATTATTAACCTATATGTTAATAATTTCCTAAATATTTTCCTAATATTGTTTATTAAAATCCCATTACATCTTTATGCAACGGAAAAATAGTAGCAAAAGGCCATGAATAGATGTAGTACAGAACAAAACGGCTTACATTTAGTTATAATACTGAGACATATTTTAGTATGTATATAGTTGACGCTGAAATCGACTGTTGTATTAAATACCAAAGCATTTATGTATAATATTTACACTTATTAAAAAATAATTATAAGTACAATAATAATAAATATTGCGCGATCCCAACTATTAATTCTAGTTAAATATTACATGAAAATATTACTTGTTTTCATTGCTCTAAAATTAATTACAGCAAAAAGTAGTTTAGCATTATGTTTCATCATCATGCTTTGTATCAAATATATAATCGTATTCATCATAATATCTCACCAAAGCAGCTTTAGCTGGGCTTCGCTTACAATTGCCCCCTTTGAGCTTAGTTCCACTAAATGTAGCGAAAACATTAAAATATAAAATCATTTCGTCGACAGCCGTATAAAAGTAGATAGATAAATGTTGTCTACCCTGGAATTTTTGGTTATTGGACTCAGGAGGATAAAAAACGCTCAACTTCTGACAAGGTACAATAAATCAAATTTTTACAGATAATAGTAAAGTGATAGTATTGTATGTAACGACTTGCATGTAGCTTAATGCAATAGCTTTGTGCAAAACAAAAAATAGTCCTACAGAAACTCTCATTGGAAGGCAACTGAGGACGGTTTTCGTGATTAATTTGTTTTCCTTACCTCTGATAAAATTTAAAAAATGGTCTGATGTCGTAGTAACTAAAGCTCCAAAAGGTAAGCATTCAAATACTAGTATAATAACAAAAAGATCCGCTAGAGGTAGGACAGGAAACACAAAAATTGGCATTTTGGAGTACATTGAAAACGAACAAAAAGTACAGAGTATTATAATCAGTCCACTCGCCAGTATTGCAACTGCAACAAAATAAAGTAAAAGGTAATTTACTTCCATATGCAATATCTGTAGTTCTCTATACACCTGAATATCATGCAATCGATTTTTTATAAAAAATAGTTGCTTATTTATTTTTTGCCTCTTTTTTTCTTTGGAAATCAAAACATCAATCCAGAAAGTTAAAGTAAGAAAATGGAAAAGGAGAGCAATTAAAAGCACTAAAATAGGTAACAAGCAAAACCCTGTTGCATATGCAAATACAGGAATCAGGAGAATTCTTAATTCGAGGCAGTCAATGAAATGCAGCCATGTTTCCAGGACGTACACTGTCGGCGTCCATTTCAAAGACACTACCATACCTCCTGCTAAGAAAGCGGTGACGATTCCAAGCAAAATAAAAGACTCAATCAATTTAATGTATTTTTCCATTTTCTTGATGACGGCGTATTTTTTCGGGCCTGCAAAATATTTCTCTAATTATAATCCAAAATTTCAAAATTAGTTTTTATTTTAAATTAATAATTAGTGTTGCGTATTTTTTTATTACCGATATATTTTCTGTCAAGGACAAACCATTCCATAATAAGGTTTACCGTTTTGGTTAGTCTATATGTATTGCAGTGGATATACAAGTGCGCAAAAGTGCTTAACGTCGTAGTCACTAATATTGTTATGTAGATGACTATATAGCCAGCATGAAAAGTGGGATTAAATATTTCCACCAGAAGTGATCCCAATACGTAGGCATTGAAAACACAAAATACGGCTATGACGAAGTACAGCCAGAAAAATCTAATTTTAGTTGAAGTTATTAAAGGCATTTTTGTTTCGGGGCACCATTCCAAAACAGAAAACCACAAATGTTTAGCAAACAGGTTAAAATATTTATCAAAAAGATATTCAGCTACGTAGGTAGACATTGTTGAGCAGCAAGAAATTCTAGAATTTTGATCGGTTATTTTGTAAAATATTGTTCTTTACTTCCATATATCACCAGCACTTTTGTAAACGAAAGTTGGCCACTGCAATGTCCAAAGTTCTATGGCGTTATGCTACAAATGTTACAAGTTTTAGCGTAACGATTGTTGGAATTTTTGGATTTATGTGGAAATTGACTGAAGAGATAGCCTGGTATTTCAAATAATGCTTGAAATGCCTATCTCGATTGCATTTCAATCGTGATAAGTAACACAAATATTATTTGTAAGTGCTTAAATTCTTTGGACACAAGGGCAGGACACAACCAAGACACACGACAAGGACACATTACAAAGCACATCGTCGTATTTCTTTTGAAACCAGATAAGCCAATTCTATCATTCTTCCAAATGCGTTAAACCAATTCTATCATTCTTCCAAAATGCGTTAAACCAATTCTATCATTTTTCCAAAATGCGTTAAACCAATTCAATCATTTTTCCGAAATGTGGTAAACCAATTCAATCATTTTTCCGAAATGTGGTAAACGAATTCTATCATTTTTCCGAAATGCGTTAAACCAATTCAATCATTTTTCCGAAATGTGGTAAACCAATTCAATCATTTTTCCGAAATGTGGTAAACGAATTCTATCATTTTTCCGAAATGCGTTAAACCAATTCTATCATTTTTCCAAAATGCGTTAAACTAATTCAATCATTTTTCCGAAATGTGGTAAACCAATTCAATCATTTTTCCGAAATGCGGTAAACCAATTCTATCATTTTTCCGAAATGATTATAAACCAATTCTATCATTTTTCCAAAATGCGTTAAGCCAATTCTATCATTTTTCCAAAATGCGATAAACCAATTCTATCATATTTTCTAATAATGACAAGCCCCTTTTCTCATCAACCATGTCTTCTCTTTTAGCTCGAAAAGCCGATATACTACAGCGTTAGAAAACTGTATTGTGATTCAAAAGAGCGACTGGTTTTGGGAAAAGTGGAAGTTTGGTTTTGCGGACTTCAAAATTAATGAGTAAATTGCATGTCGCATTTTAGACGAAAGCTGACGACATGTTGCTTTGATGAACTTAATTTACAAAAAAGGTTTGCTTAACCAAATCCGATTTGAAATTTATATTTATCATCTTTATCAACTAATCACAGTTCACAGTTTCATGAATATTTTAAATAAAAGCATGAGAAGTAATTTAATATCAACCTGGAACTATAATCTTTCAAAAAGAAGCCTTAATTGCAAATGATTATAGCTCACATTTGCCAATGAATTTGGTGCATTGATTCTTTAGTTGAGGTGACTTCTTTATTCACGTTGTTGAATATTAAATATATCAACTAAGATATAAATTAATTTTCCAAAAGTACAACTGAGCTAGCAAAAACTGGACGACCAAGAACAGCTAAGATAAATAAGTAATAAGATAACTAAATTAGAAAATTATATTTTATTATACGTGTTATCGATAGCAAAGTTGTAATAAAAGTTTATTAGCAGGAAAGCGATACATGACCATATTATTTCTACTGTTTTATTAACATTTACCAAAAGTCATTGCTAAATGTATTCTTGTGTAATTTGCCATTCCTTGATTTATTGCAAATTTTTGTTTTGCGTGCCCAATACTTTATTGCAATTTTAATGCCAATCAATAACCATATCAAGTAGTGCATTAACAGTAAATAATGAAATATCACATCGCCTTACAGTCAAATATTACTCAAACCCCCGAAAAATGACCACCAAATTGTGCAAAATCAAAAGTAACCATAGGGCGTCAAAAACTAATAGCTATAAAACTAAGCTGTATTTTTAGTATGCATTATGAAATTAAAAATTGGTTGTTGGTGCTTTAGTTAGTGCAAGTATACAGATTTTTAATAAAGCTATGTAAATAGAGAATGACTCTTTATTTAATCATTTTTCATTTTAATTAATTTCTAGTTTAATTTAATTAATTTATTCATGTTAATATAATTGAGAAGAAGAATATATTAGAAAATTTATGAATATGTGAGAAATAATTTTTTTGAAAAACATCAGGTATAAACGATTATTAAGGTACTGATGACATTCTTAAAGATTGGTATAATAGATTTTTGATAGGTTTGATTTCTTGATATATGCAATGAATGGGAAAATGGGCACCTATTCCCAAAGTATATGCAGCAAAACTTGAAGTGAACTCTTAAACAGCCATTCTGTAGGACCTCATTTACATTCCGATCAAAGTTGCCGACCTTGGGAATATGGGTTATTGGGTTTACGGGGAAAACATGAGAGAATGTTTTCAAAACTTATGGAATTGTTAGAATGAAACATATGGCTAGGTATAACAAATCAAACTTTTACAGATAGGAGTAAATCGATAGTATTGTCTGTAACAGCATCCATGTAATTTAATACTGTATCTTTGCGTAAAACAGAAAAAGTTCCCACAGAAACTCTCATAGGAAGGCAGGCCGAAATGGTTTTACTAACTATTATACTATGTTTTCCACTCCTGACGAGTGTCATATAATGGTCTGAAGTTGTAGTAACAATAGCTCCAAAAGGTAAACATACAAATACTAGCATAATAATAAAAAGATCCATTAGAGGTACTACAGGAAATACAAATATTGGCATTTTGGAGTATAAAGTAAGGGAACAAAATGTGCACAGGATTATAAGCAAAGAGCTCGCAAATATTGCAACTGCGACAAACAAACGCAGAAGAGAATCTGTTTCCATATGCAAGATTTGCAATTCTCTGTACACTTGAATATCAAGCAATCGATTCTTTACAAAATATAATTGCCTATTCAGTTGTTGCCTCTTTTTTTCTTTGGAAATCAAAACATTTAGCCAAAAGGTTAAAGTAAGAAAGTGAAAAACGAGGCCTATTAAACTTGCCAAAATAGGGAACCAGCAAAACCCTGTTGCATAACCAAAAAAAGGAATCAGGAGAATTCGTAATGCAAGGCAGTCGATGAAGTAAAGCCATTTTTCCAAAAAGTACACTGTAGGCGCCCATTTAAAAGACGCTAGCATTCCTCCTGCTAAAATAGATATTATGACACCAAGAAAAACAAAAGACTCCGCTAATTTAATGTATTTTTCCATTTTCTTGATGACGGCGTCTTTCTTTGGGCCTTTATAATACTTTTCTAATCAAAAACCAAAATTTTAAAATTAATTTTTATTTTACAACTACCAATAACTGTTACGTATTTGTTTATTACCGATATATTTTCTGTCAAGGACAAACCATTCCTTAAGAATATTTATCGTTGTGGTTAGTCTGTAGGTACTGCAGTGGATATACAAGTGTGCAAAGGCGCATGTCGTCATTACCACTGTCATTGTTATGTAGCAAACTATGTAACCAGCATGAAAAGTGGGATTAAATATTTCCATCACAAGTGATCCCAAAACGTATGTGTTGAAAATGCACAATCCAGCGGTGCCCAAGTACAGCCAATAGAATCTCATTTTGTTTGAAGATATAAAAAACCTTTTTCTTTCAGGAGACCAATGCACAACCGCACACCACAGATTTTTAGCAAACAGGTTAAAATATTTATCACAAAGATATTCTACCACATAGGAACCCATTTTGGAGCAGCAACAACTTTAGAATTTTTCTTGGTTAATTTCTTTGTGAAATGTAATTCCCTATTTTGATATTATGACAAGTGCTGTAGAATCTTTATTTAATGGTTTCAAGATTACGAATGTTTGTCGGCGCAACTTGCAAAGCTGTATGGCAGTATACTAAAAATGGTAAAAGCTTTAGCGCAGCAATAATTGAAGTGTGGAAATATAATGTGGAAATATAATGTGTGGAAATCGACTGGAGAGATAGCCTGTTACTTTAAATGACATAGGTATTACTTATTTCCACTGAAATCAAATCGAGATAGTTAGATAATCCCTAGCCATACATTAACATGATTATATATTGTGTTTTAAGAAAATATCTTGGTCACAAGGATAAGACTCAAGAAAGACGCGTGGCAAGGACATATAAAGAAATAGTGGTTGCAGGAACTCAATTTTCAAAACAAGTTCATTTAGTCAATTCCTATTTGAAATAATGTTTGACCTCTTTACCTCATTTATAGTTATAGTCATGAATTTTGTAATAATAACATATGAGAAATGTATTATCTCCAATGGACTGACTTTTTAGCGAAGGAATACTTGAATTCATGTGGAAATCGATTGGAGAGGTAGTTGGAATCCAATCGAATTAAGTAATACAAGTATCATTTGTAAATACAGGGATGCGCTGAAGTCGCGCACCTTAGGGCAATGACATTAGCTACAATGTTTGAAAATCCCTCTCAAAAGTTGGAATAAGGTATTTTCAAGCATTGTATACATTTTCCTATGGTGAGTGACTTATAATGCTCCAAACCCTATGTTATTTCCCTAAGTTGCGTGACTTAGGCGTATCACTGCATCAGTAATACATGTATCCAATCATTGGATGTTTCCTAACCGGGACTGATAAATTAACATGATTATATTTAAATAATATGTGTTGGTCACACATGATATGGACTCTCGGGACAAAATACGAGGACAGTAAAGACACATGACAAGGGCACATTGTAAAACACATCGTCGTCTTTCTTCTGAAACCTGATAAGACAATCCTATCATTAATCTATAGCATTTTACCATTTTTTCCAAAATTACTAATCGTTTATTACTAATTATACTAATCACGGGTTAACCTTCCTTTCTCACAAAACCGATATACCAATTAAGGCATCAGAAAACTGTATTATCATCTAAAAGAGCGCCAATACTAAAACATACGGTAAATTTTCAGTCTAGCTGTCATGCCTTTATGAACGATTGAATGATAAATAGCGGGTTTCGGAAAAAACGATAGTATTGTGCAGTGGATTTTGGGAAAAGTGAAAATTTGGTATACCAGATGTTACAATTACCTTTAAGTATATAATATACGTACTATAGAAATAAAATTAGACATAGTAGACAAGCAAGGACAAAAACAAATCCTAAGTGCACCTAAAAGCACTTGAACATTCAGAATAACAATTTCTCTTTTGTCCTTCCTTGACCTATTTTTCAATAGCTACCTTTTAGTGAATAGCAAAATAAATCCTATATAAATGTAGAACCAAAACTTTGTAGAGTTAGTCTTAAATTCAAACGTGGGACTCGTAATCTGGTGCTCGAAATTACTGTAAAATCTTACCACTGTAATCTTCAAATCCGAAATAAATAAATTACAAACCTTTCACGAGTTTCACCAATCAACAGGAAGTTCGCTCATTTCCAAACATGAAGGTATAACAAAATCCAAATTATATTCTTTATCTCTTACTTCCAATCATAAATATCAAGTAACTAAAATTTAAAGTTCTGAACAAGACTGAAATTAAAATAATACATAGAAAATTCAGGAATATAACACCAGATTTTGGAAGTAATTAGATAATGGTATAGCGGATTTTTGAAGAAAGATGATGACATGGTCCGTTTATGAACTTAACTTACAAAAAGAGTTTGCTTGACGAAATCTAATTTGAAATTCATATTTGTCCTCCTCACCAACTAATCATAGTTCACAGTTTCATGAATATTTTAATAAAAGCATGAGAAGTATTTTACTATCACCATGAACTATCTTTCCAAAATAAAGCGAAATTTGTCAGTGAATTTCGTGCATTGATTCTTTAGAGTTCTTCTTTCAGGTTGTTCAATATTAAATATATCAAACATGATATAAATTAATTCTCTACAAGTATACGGAGCTAGCAAACACTGGACGGCCAATTACGACTAAATAAGATAACTAAGTAAGAAAATTATATACTATGCGTCTTGTCTTTAGCGATGTTGTAACAGAAGTCTTTTCTTAGCAGGAGAGCGATACCATCTATACACAACTATTATTATTTCTACTGTTTCATTGGCATTTACCAAATCTCATTGCTAAATATCAGCTTATGCTTGCGTAATTCCTTGATTTATTACAAGCTTTTTGTTTTACATGCTCTACTTATTGCGCTGTAATTTTAAAGTTAATCAATAACCATGTCAAGTAGTACATTAACAGTAAATATTGAAATATCACGGATTGCCTTACAGTGAAATGAAAAGTATGTGAAACAAACCCTAAAAACGACCACTATGGCTCGAAATTGTGCAACATCGAGTAACCTAGATAGGGCATGCAAAACTAATAATTTTCTTTGTTGCAATGAAAACATATCAAGGTGTAATAATGACTCTACAGTTATTCATTTACAGGTGGTGCAAGGAGGGATATAATACTTGGAACTTGGAAACCCATTGTAAGCTCAGTCCTGTTTATCTAACGAGGCATACTTGTCACATACACACTTGTCACATACACTGATGTATCTGACGCCTCTGACAGTGACCACCAGGTGATGAGTGTTTTTAATAACTCAGAATGGCAAATAGTGTTGCGAATTCATTCAACAGTTAAAAAAATCGGGGTAGCGGTCTATAGACTCCTTGGCTGCCATTTGTTAAAGACGAATATGGAAATACTGCGCTTTAAAGTGATTGCCAAGATGGTCTGGTAGCTACGACAAAAGTTCGTCTGTTTTTCGTATTCTGGAAATTAAAACCAAAGCATCGAAATTTGAGCCCATAAACTTTTCAATTTGATTCTAATTTACTTTCCAAAAAAATAAAAAATAACTTTTTATGTTTTGTTTTAACTACCAGACAGACCACGATATACTGTGCTCTCAGTATTAATTGCCTTCCTTGCACCACCTATAAATTAATCGATTAAATTCAGTAGAATTCGTATTGCAAGGCAGTCGATACAGTGTAGCCTTCTTTCCAGAAAGTACAACGTAGGTGACCATTTAAAAAACACTTAGAATACCTCTTGCATGAATATGAAATAAATATTTTCAAAGTATTTGTAGACGGAGCAAGGAAAAACTGGGACAACTAAATAAGATTTGTAATAAAATTTAGTTATCTATAAAGATCAGGAATCTTAAGCCCGTTATCGATAACCTTAATCGATACACAAGCCAAGAACAACATTACTATTAAGTATCGTAGATACTTTATAGAAATGCCACCGTCCACCTGTCCAACGATAACTTGAGAACGAATATCCACGACTCCTGTGACATCTGTATTAGCATTTTTAGACTTCAGATGACTCCGGTCAATGTATTTTCCTTGTTCAATGTTTCTGTTAGTCAATTTAAACTTACAAATCATTGTGTTCACTATATATTATTGTTTACTTACTTGCTTACCCCCGTTTTCCAATGGTTTATTTAATATTTATATGACAACTCCCAAAGCTCATAGCTAAATGTTTGGCTATGTATTTTTGGCATACCTCTATTTGTGGATTTCGTTTCCTTCTTCTTTTGGCTGTCAATTCATGAGTAAATCAATAATTATTGGACATTGCTTTACATTTACTAAATCACATTGTCTGTATACCGTGAAAAAGATACTTTAAAATATACTATTCCTTTCTATTAATTTTTGTCCTTTAGTTTTTGCTGTAAGACTTTATTTTGCATGAAAACGTAGAAAACGCCATGAATAAAACTGGTACGCAATAAAGTTGAACAAATATCGCTATGAAACCCTGCACTAACCATCGCTATTTTTAGCATGCATTTTCAGCAATCAGGTAATTGATTGTTTGTGCTTCACTTATGAAAATGTAATTACATAAATAAACAGATTTTTTCCGTAGGCTTTGTAAAAAGAAAGTGAGTCATAAATAACCATTTATATTGTACTTAATTTTTGACTAAATTATGCTCATATGAACATAAGGTAAAAGTATGGAGAAAAATTAAAAATAAATGAGAAATAAATTCTTTTTGGAAAAATATCAGTTACAAACGATTTATTAAGGTACTGATGAAATATACTATACAAATTGGCATTATACAGTAGATTGATGAACCTCACCTAGACCAAATAGGAGTTTAAACTAATTATCTTATTCCGTTCGGAGATTATCGCTAGGATGAACACATTATTTTTAATAACGATCGTCAATACTTGATTATGGAAAAGTATAAAAACACATATAAGTGCAACACAAAAGCAAAATTCAGATTTTTCACAGATTTGATTTCTTAAGCAATGAATGGAAAAATAGGCATTAATTCTTAAAATGTGCAGCATAACTGGAAGAGAATTCTACCATGAGTATTCTAAGTAGCATTTTCTATTCTAATAATAATTGTTGCCTATTGTGGGAATTTGGGTTATTGGATTCATGAGAAGAAACATGGTACAATGTTTTTAGAAACGAAGATATCTTAAATTAAATTTTTACAGATAGTAGTAAAGTGATAGTATTTAATGTAACGACTTGCATGTAGTTTAATGCTGTAGCTTTGTGTAAAACAAAGAATGGTCCTACACAGACCCTCATTGGAAGGCAGCTCATGACGATTTTTCTAACTATTTTGTAATTTCTACTGATGAGCTGTAAATAATTGTCTGATTTTGTAGTAACTAAAGCTCCAAAAGGTAAGCATACAAATACTAGCATAATGGTAAAAAGATCCATTAGAGGTACTACAGGAAACACAAAAATTGGTATTTTAGTGTACATTGTAAAGCAGCCAAATGTACAGAGTATTATAATCAAGGCACTCGACAGTACTGCAATTGCAACAAACAAATGTAAAAGAGAATCTGCTACCATATGCAATATTTGTAGTTCTCTATACACCTGAATGTCTTGCAATCGATTCTTTATAAAAAATTGTTGCTTATTCAGTTGTTGTCTCTTTTTTTCTTTAGAAATCAAAACATCAAGCCAAAAGGTTAAAGTAAGATAATGAAATACGAGGCTTATTAAACCTAGCAAAATTGGGAACCAACAAAACCCTGTTGCATAAGCAAATGCAGGAACCAGTAGAATTCGTATGGGAAGGCAGTCGATGAAGTATAGCCATGTTTCCAGGAAGTAGACCGCAGGCGACCATTTAAAAGACGCTAGCATGCCTCCTGCTAAAACAGATGTGACGAAACCAAGAAAAACAAAGGACTCCGTCAATTTAATGTATTTCTCCATTTTCTTGATGACGAAGTCCTTTTTCGGGCCGTCATGATACCTTTCTAATAAACATCCAAAGTTTTAAAATTAATTTTTATACCAATAATTGTTACGTATTTTAATTACCGATATATTTTCTGTCAAGGACAAACCATTCCTTAAGAACATTTATCGCCGTCATTAGTCTACAATTATTGCAGTGAATATACAATTGGGCAAAGCTGCTTGTTGTCATTATCACTGCCACTGTTATGTAGGAAACAATATAACCAGCATGGAATGTGGGATGAAATATTTCCATCAGAAGTGATCCCAAAAGGTAGACATTGGAAAAGCAACATCCAGCGGTGCCTAAGTAAAGCCAGAAGAATCTAATTTTGCTTGGAGATATAAAAAGCGCTTTTTTTTCCGGGCACCAGTGCACAACCGATAACCACAGATTCTTAGCAAACAGATTAAAATATTTATCACAAAGATATTCTGCTACATAAGTGGCCATTGTTGAACAGCAAGAACTTTAGAATTTTCCCTCGGTTATAATATACGTATATGACAAGTACAGTAATTGTCTAACGAATGAATGCTTGTCGGCCCAATGTGGAAAGTGTTAAGACGTTAAGCTTAAAATAGTACTAGCTTTAGCTTCTATAGTTGTCGTCAAGCTATTAATCTATCAATCAATCTAGATTCAAAAGGCAATTTAGCTAAAAATGTTTTAATCCCCGGGATTTATGTGGAAATCGGCTGGAGAGGTACCTGTGGTTTTAAATAATACTTGTGTTACCTATCTTCACGGGATACTCCCTAACCATGTCTTATTTAATAACATGAATATATTTAAAGAAAATATCTTAAACACAAGAAAAAAGACACTCAGGACAAGACGAAAGGACAAGCTGGACAATATATAAAAACGACAGTAAAAGGACACAATAAAAATCTCATGGTGCTTTTATGAACTGAATTTTCAAAAATGAGTTCTCTTCAACCGAATCCGATTTGAAATTCATATTTGTCCTCTTCACCAAGTAAACATAAATCAGAGTTCCAGAAATGCTTTGAATAAAAATATGAGAAATAATTTATTAAGAAGTATTTTTTCAACCTCAACCGTCTTTCAAAATTAAAACTAAATTACAATAATTTACTAAATTTACTTTAGAGATGCTAACAATAGCCAATTAATTCAGTACATTGAATCCTTAGAGTTCTCTCTTCACGTTGTCCAAATTTGAATATATCAAAAAGGATGTAAAATTATTATTCCGAAAGTACAATGTAGCTAGCCAAACTAGACGACAATGTACATACAACTAAATTAAAGCTTGTATAGCATTATATATAAGCTTATATATAATGTTTTCTATATATGTATATAATGTATATAATAAATAAATATAGTATTGTCGTTATAAAAGTTATAATAAAATTCAGTTCTTCACCGAAAATTGATACCATCTATACAAGTCCATATTCCTTCTACTTTTAATATCTGCTTCATATTTACCAAAAAGGAATTCCTAAATGCTGGCCTATAGATTGTGTTGTTTTCCATTCCTTGATTTCTATCAAACTTTCTGTTTTAAATACTTATACATTACTTATTATACATTACTTTACTGTAATCCTTTATACATCAATATCCACGTCAAGCAGGAATTGACAAAATCAGTTCTCGTTTTCAATGGCAAATACCAAGAATACCTTTTTGAAATACTCCTTCAGCCTTATCAATCAATCCAAGTAAGGAAAATAGAGAACAGACCGTACTGAATAACACCCTTGTAGTTTGAAATGACTTTGACGTTAGGAAAAACAAACAAGGTCAGCAATTATCAGAAATGATGTATTATTATGTCGTATTCACATTTGGCCACAGCACATTCTATTAACTGCAGAAATGGTTGAAGTCGGATGTTTATTTATGTAAACTTGTGAAATGCATTTTATTTTCTATTTTCTTAAGAAACTTTAAAAACCAGAAATTTTCTTAAATGTAAACGCAATTTCAAATAAATTCGTGGAAGAACATTCATTGTCCAACATACCAACAAAAGTAATTGCAAGCGAAACAAACAAAAACTAGAACAATAAGGGTCGGAAATTCCTAACAACTGCTTGACGACTGGTATTCATATTCGGGGCTAAAATCAAAATTTGCAATTGCAATTTGCAAAAATTTGCAAAAACAGCTTCAACATAGTAATAATTATACTTTCTTCTGTAACCCGATAAACCAATTCAAACACATTTCCAAAATGCGCTAAACCAATTCGATTACATTTCCAAATAATGATAAGCATGTTTGCTCTGGGGCTATGTCTTCCCCTTTAGTTATTAAATAATATAAACGAAACAAACTCTTTTTGAAAAATATCAGTTAAACGATTTATTAATACATCGGTGGTTTTCAAAAATTAGCAATACATTGGTATTCCCAAGAATATAGACAGTAGAAAAGCGATAGTACGCTCTGTAAAATGTAATTCCTTGCATGCAGTAATTCAGTTGATTTTCTGTAAAAAGGTAAAAGGAATTAACATTTGCTCTCAATGGAGATCAATGTTAGACGAATCTTCAACTATTCTGTGTTGGTCACTTCTTTGAAGCTGTAAAAATGTAACTAATTAACTAATTCTTTGAAATTACATAAAGTTATAATTAAAAAGTTACAGCTAAAATTACAAATAGAAATATTTTCTTTTCTCAATAAGATCAAATACGTCAATTTGATTCATTTTTATCAAAGAATTATTAATCCATTTCTCAAAATGCACCACAAATTCATTTTTATGTAACAACAAAACTGAAAAATAATTAAAGTATAATATTGTAAGCTATGTCAACCATTAATAGGTTTACATGTAAAGATTACTTTCAATGCACTAAAATAAAAAATAGCGTATTCAAAACTTGTTTAACACTATGTTTCATCAAATTTTATCAAATGTATAGTTGTATTCTTCACATTATCATACCAAAGCGGCTTTAAGAGCTCTAGCCGACCTTCCCGTTGAAATGTCTTCTCTTGCGTATGGTATCAATAAATGTAGCAAAAACATTGAAATATAAAATAATTATGTCAACAGTCGTATAAAAGTATACAGAAAGTTATCAGTTCATCACAAAAGCAAAATTGTTTTAGATTTATGACAGTTTTGATTTCTTAATACTCATGATAGTTGAATGAATGGAAAAACACTACCCAACTTCTGACCACGTATAATACATCAAATTTTTACAGATATTAGTAAAGTGACAGTATTTAATGCAACGACTTGCATGTAGTTTAATGCAGTAGCTCTTCGTATGAAATAAAATGTTCCAACAGAAACTCTGATTGGAAGGCAGCTGGAAATGCTTTTACTAACAATTTTGTGTTTGTCTCTTCTTAGTAGTTGTAAAAACTGGTCTGATATGGTAGTTACTAAAGCTGCAAAAGGTAAGCATACAAATACTAGTATAATAACAAAAAGATCCATTAGAGGTACTACAGGAAACACAAATATTGGTATTTTGGAGTACATTGAAAAGCAACAAAATGTACTTAGTATTATAAGCAAGGCACTCGCAAGTATTGCAACTGCAGGAAGCTGATTTAAAATACTTCGTTCTAATTCCATATGCAGGATTTGCAATTCTCTATACACCTGAACATCATGCAATCGATTCTCTATCAAATATAATTGTTTATCCAATTGCTGTCTCCTTTTTTCTTTGGAAATCAAAACGTTAAGCCAAAAGGTTAAAATAAGAAAATGAAAAACAAGGCAAATTAAGCCTAACAAAACAGGGAACCATAAAAACGCTGTTGCCCAAGCAGCTCCAGGAATCAGTAGAATTCGTAATGCAAAGCAATCGATAAAGTATAGCCATCTTTCCAGAAAGTACACCGTAGGTGACCATTTAAAAGACACTAGAATACCTCCTGCTAAAACGGATATGACGACACCAAAAACAATAAAAAGCTCTGCCAGTTTAATGTATTTCTCCATTTTCTTGATAACAGCGTCTTTTCCTGGGCCTTCATAATTCTTCTCTAATCAAAATCCAAAATTTCAAAATTAATTTTTATTTTACAATTGCCAATAATTGTTGCATGTTTGTTAATTTTATTACCGATATATTTTCTGTCAAGATTAAACCATTCCCTAACAATGCTTATTGCCGTGGTCAGTCTGTACTTATTACAGTGAACGTACAAATGTGCAAATGTGGCTGTTGTCAATACCACTGACATTACCATGTAGCAAATTATATACCCAGCGTGGAAAGTGGGATTAAATATTTCCATTAAAAGTGATCCCAAAACGTAGACATTGAAAACACAGCATCCAGCGATGGCCAAATACATCCAGTAAAGCCTAATTTTGCTTGAAGATATAAAAAGCATTTTAGTTTCAGGGCACCAATGCACAACCGACAACCAAAGATTCTTAGAAAATAGGTTAAGATATTTGTCAAACAGATATTCTCCTATATAGGTAGCCATTGTTGAGCAGGAAGAACTTTGGTTAATTTACTTTTGTTTTTAAATGTAGGAGTTTATTTTCATACAGAGGTATAACCAGTACTCTAATATTTTATTTTAATTTTAAGCTAAAATTTGCTGTGCAATGTACAAAGCTTTATGACGTTATGCTAAAAATATTGAAGGCTTTGGCGAAGCGATTGCTGGAATCCTTGAATTTATGTGGAAATAAACTGGAGTAGTAGTCTGTTGTTGTTTTAACGATTTCGATTGGTATCGAATTTATAATGGACCTCTTCACTAACTAATCATAGCTTACGGTCTTATGATTTTACTAAAAGCATTGGGAAATAATTGCTTAAAACATTTAACGTGAACTATTTTTCAGAAAACAGTTACAATTTATTATAGAGGCAGCTAACTATTCCCACAATAAATTCGGGGCATTGATACTTTAAATCTTTCTCCACGTTGTCCAAAATTGAATATAACAAACAGGAAATAAAACTAATATTCCAAAAGCACAACGCAACCAACGAAAACTGGACGGCTAAATAAGATAACTAGAAATAGTTAGCAAATACGAATATCTTGGGGTACCCTTTTATGACACCTTGACTAACACTGATGTAAGTAAACATTTTTTCAACAAGGGGAAAAGAGCTATCCAATCAATATTTGAAATATTTTATAAAAGTAAACTTAGAACTTTTGACTCGCATAACAAACTTTTTGAGGCAATGGTACAATCGGTAGTTGGTTACTGCTCTCATACTTGGGGTATCAGATTTACAGAGATGTTTGACATTTTTCAGGCCAATTTTTATCGCAGATTATTCCAACTACCTAATATGACCCCTCGATGGTTTTTGAGACTTGAAACAAATGTTTTGCCATACGAATTCAAACTAATAAAACAAACATTAAATTTTTTGCTTAAAATTTTAAGTAAACCAAGAAATAGTCTTTTAAGGGAGTCCTTCGAAGCGCTAAAATCCGATTTTCAAAACGGACACATCAAATATAATTGGTACACACACTTAATGAACATAATTTCAAAATGGGAGCTTTCTGGCATTATTGATGATAATTTTGCTTCGTTAACTACGAAGGAAAAAGTAATCACAATAACACAGGCTCTTGGTAAGGTTAAAAATACAATGATAGAAAATGACATAACTAGCATGCAAACTAGCAATACTTTAAAACATTACAAGTACATACATAATAAAATCCAAAGAGAAAACTACTTAGACAAAGACATTAGCTGGACAACAGTCGTACTTATAATACAACTCAGACTTAATGTAAACTACTTTACTTTAGCAGGCAAAAGTGTAAAACTTTCCGGACACACGGAAATATACAGTAAAACTCCATCTGAAGACCACAACTGTACTCTGTGCAACTATAAAGATATAGAGGATGCTTACCATTTAATCTTTGTATGTCCACACTATCTAGCTCAGAGAAAGGTGTTACTTAATAACTTTAATACAGAAATTATTAGTAGAAAAGACATTGTGTCCTACCTAGCATTAATTAATGACCGCACTTACAGAATATTATTAAATTTTTGGGTTAGTGTTTTGAAAACCAGAAAACATCTACTTGAATTAGCATATAGCAATTAATTATTATTACTGTAGTTTCTTTAAGTCTTCTTATAAGTTAATCTTAGTTTAAAAATTATGTACCTTAATTATAATGCACACATAGCTTTTAATATATAATGCGAATCTAGCAATAATTTTAATAAAAATTGTAAATGAATAATACACCTTATAAAACAACTGTATTGTAAAGGCCATTGGTCAAATCAATTATACAGTGAAATAAATTCTATTCTATTCTATTCTATTCTTATTCTTAATAAGATAACTATGAAATAAGTCAAGTAAATAAAAAGTTATGTTTTACCAGACGCATTATAGTTAGCGATGTTGAAATAAAAGTCAGTTCAGAGCCGCAAATCAATATCATTTATGTATATAACATATTATTTCAGCTGGTTATAATTTACATGGTATTTACCAAAAGTAATTTCTAAACGTTTGCGTAACTTGCGAAATCATCTATTCCTAGATTTATTTCAAACTTTTTTCTTAAATACCCTACTTATTTACTGTAATTTTAAATTAAATCAGTAACCTTGACATAAATATGAAATCATATTGTCTCACAGTGAAAGTATATAATATTTTCATTGCATGCTATTCAGTTTAACTTCTACGTGATTTTAATATCTGCTATTACCTATTAAAAGGGAATTAGTAAAATCGGTACTCCTTTTGTTTGGTGAATACCTAAAGTACTACTTTTAACTAAGCTTGAGTCTTTTCCTCCTGCGGAATAGCTGACCGCTATTCGTAAGTGTGGTCAGGCGCCCACTTTAGCCAATAATTGGTAGACGTGCCATGACAATATAATCTGTTAAATAATTTAATGTAAATAATTTCTTATCAAATTATTCATGTGAATATAATTCTGAAGATTAATACGCCAAAAATATATAAGAAATAAATTCCCTTTTGAAAAATGCCAGTTATTTACAATTTATTAAGCTAAAATTGGCATTATAGAACAAATTGCTTTCCGTATTCTATTTAAAAGGTGGACTTTTAAATCTATGAGATGATGGGAGGAGCCACAAGCACTAGTGCAAAGTGCAATGTACATAGTGTCAGCAAAGTTTAGTAGCTATCTCACTCCAATGGGTGATAATTATTCCGACAGGCGGATTATTTTCAATAAAGTATCAGCAACACTTTGTACAGCCAACGTAATAACTTTAAACATGATTTTTGTCTCCCGTAGATAAGACTCCGGAACACAGTGATTTTCTAATGCTAGACTTCTAGCAGTCCAGAAGCTCGGAAATATTTTGAACTTCACAAAAAATCCTACTTTTCTTTCATGGTTTTATCCCAATTGACGTATGAAAACAGAAATATTTTTACGAAGAAGGGTAAAATAAGACAATATTTGGAGTAAGAGAAATACATTGGAGAAGTGCATTTCCATTTTTATTTCATGTTTAGCGAATAAAAATTCACAAAAGCGCTTTCATGGTCCATAGAGATTTTTTAGAGTATTTTTCGATATTTTTAGGCCAATCTAAGTTATTCCAAAGCCTTAGAAGTTGGAAAATGCGATTTTACATGTAAACTTTTAAAAAGTGATGCGAAAAAATGAAACACGCAATGAATTACACGCACCAAAACTTTTAAGTTTTTGTCGCACGATACGTATACTCTACAAGTCACTTACTCCACAGATCAATTCATTACCGCTATAAAGTCACCAATTGAAATACTCTAGAAATTCACTATTTTACACTATACTCTTTACAATCAAGTCATTCAAAAATTGTATAGTATATGGTTCATAGCACAACTTTATTCCGAATATTTATTTGTATTCATCATATTACCTCAAAAAGGTAGCTTAGTCTGTTTTCCTTTTCAAGCGTCCCCTTTGAGGGTAGTATCAATAAATTTGCAAAAACATTACCATACAAAATGATTTAGTTAACAGCTTTATAAAATTAAAGTATACCAGCTCCAAAGAAAAAAATTACTTCATTATTCTCCCAGGTATAATAAATCAAATTTTTACAGCGTAGTAAAGAGATAGTATTTAATGTAACGACTTGCATGTAGTTTAATGCAGTAGCTTTTTGAAAAACAAAAAAAGTTCCTACAGAAACTCTCAGTGGAAGGCAGCTCAAGACGGTTGTTTTAACTATTCTGTGTTTTCTGTTGCTAATGAGCTGCAAAAAATGTTCCGATGTGGTGGTAACTAAAGCTCCAAAAGGGAAGCATACAAATACCAGCATAATAATAAAAAGATCCATTAGAGGTACGACAGGAAACACAAATATTGGTATTTTGGAGTACATTGTAAAGCAGGAAAAGGTACAGAGTATTATAATCAAGGCACTCGCAAATATTGCAATTGCAACAAACAAATGTAAAAGAGAATCTGCTTTCAAATGCAATATTTGTAGTTCTCTGTACACCTGAATATCATGTAATCGATTTTCTATAAAATATATTTGCTTATCCCGTTGTTGCCTCCTTTTTTCTTTGGAAATCAAAACATTAAGCCAAAAGGTTAAAGCAATAAAATGAAAAACTAGACAGATTAGGCCTAACAACACAAAGAACCAGCAAAACCCTGCTGCGTAAGCAAACACAAAAATTAGAAGAATTCGTAATGCCAGGCCATCGATAAAGTGAAGCCATGTTTCCAGGAAATACACCGTAGGTGACCATGTAAAAGACACTAGAATACCTCCCGCTAAAACAGATGTGACGATAGCAAAAGAAATAATGCACTCTGTCAATTTGATGTATTTTTCCATTTTCTTGATCACGACGTATTTTTTCGGGCCTTTATAATATTTCTCTTATCAAAACACAAAGTTTCAGAATTAGTTTTTATTTTATATTACAATTACCAATTGCACCAGAAAAACTGCCTATCAGAATGTTTGAATTTCGAAAACAATTACCTTAACAAGCTAATCATGAATTAATCCAATAGTTTTATATTAATAATTTGTGCAGCATTAATAAAATTTAATTACTTCAAAATAACCGTTTTGTAAAATAATAATTCTATCTGTTTCAATATTACTAGAATAATAGATATGGGATAAATTTCTTTCGAAGAGATAGTATTCTTCTCCAAAGTGGAAACCCTGCCTTCTCTCTATGACTACAAATTATTTTCAATATTCGAAAATTCTGATGGCAGTTTTTTGGGTGCAGGTGTAAATAATATTTATAATTTTTTACCGATATATTTTTTATCAAGAGCAATCCATTCCATAATAATGTATATCCCCTTGTTTAGTCTATATTTATTGCAGTGGATATACAAGTGTACAAAGGTGGACGCTGTCATTATCACTGACATTGTTATGTAGCTAACTATATAGCCAGCATGAAAAGTGGGATTAAATATTTCCATTACAAGTGATCCCAAAACGTAGACATTGAAAACAGAAACTCCAGCGGTGACGAAATACAACCAGAAGAATCTTATTTTGCTTGAAGTTATAAAAAGCCTTTTTGTTTCAGGGCACCATTGCACAACCGAATACCACAGATTTTTAGCAAACAAGTTAAAATATTTATCAAAAAGATATTTGGCTATGTAGGTAGCCATTGTTGAGCAGCAAGAATTTTTAAAATTTTCTGGGTTAATTTAGTTTATAAAATGTAGTTTCTTATTTTAATTTATCACTAATATTGTCATATCTTAGTTTAATGTTTTTATAAACCAAAGTTTGCAATGTGCAAAGTTTTATGACAGTACCCAAAAAGCGCAAAAACCTTTAGCGAAGCGAATTTTAGAATACTTGAATATATGTAAAAGTCGACTAGAGAGGTAGTTGGATTCTAATCGATTTAAGTAGTAGAAATATTATTTGTAAGTATAGGTAATACGTATTTCCAATTATTGAATGTTTCCTAACCATGATTGATTTGTTAACTTGATCATATTTAAAGAATATGTATTGGTCACGAGGACTCGGGACAAAACACAAGTACAAGCACGACGGGACACAGGAAAGACACATAGCAAGGACACATTGTGAAACACATCGTTGTCTTTCTTCTGAAACCCGTTAAGACAATTCTATCATTTTTCGAAAATGCGCTATAACAATTCTATCATATTTGCCAATAATTGCAAGCCACTTTTCTCGTTGGGCATGTTCTTCTCTTTTAGTTGTTAGTTCAAAAAGCCGTTATACCACAAAGTTAGAAAACTGTATTATGATTCAAAAGAGCGACTGGTTTTTGGAAAAAGTGAAAGTTTGGTTTTGTGGAGTTTAGAATTAATGACTTAATGGTATATTGGATACGTGAAGAAAGCTGACGACATGGTGCTTTGATGAACTTACTTTGCAAAAAAGGTTTACTTAATTAAATTTCGATTTTAAATTAATATTTGTTCTCTTTACCAACTAATCGCAGTTCATAATTTCATGAATATTTTTAATAACAGCATGATGAGTAATTTACTAAAAACCTGAATTGTCTTTCAAAAAGAAAGCGAAATTACAAATAAGTATACTTAACAATTGCCAATGAATTTGGTGCCGAATACTGCCCGTTTGGCAAAGGCCCGTTTGGCAAACCCTGATTGGCAAACACCCAAAAGACCCGTTTGGCAAAAAAATTTTCATTTCTGGGAAAAATGGCTCAAAAAAGCCATTTGCCATACGGGTCGTCCGTTCGGCCCGTTTGGCAAATAAGAATAGTAATATCTATTTGATGTCCTATTATTTATCATATATAAGTATCGTATCGTAGAGCGCAGATAACAAGCAGAGAAGGTAGATAGATAATTAGAAGAATAGCGGCTTAAGTAAATATTATCTGTTTTATGTAAATTACTTGTATACCTGTACCGGCTGTACCCAGTATACCTTGTACAGTAGCTGTATTTTCTAGTCTTAGTATTCTTTTATCCATGGCTGAGACAACAGTTCACTACGTAAATTTTAAAAAAGTTATACGGAGACATAAGCGTCACCCTTACTTCTTCAAAGACCCGAAGTGTAGAGCCAACCTTGTCATTCCTGAACAATCTATGCTCACATTAGACGGTGAAAAGTTTTTACAATTTGATTCTGAAGATCATTAGAGAATTTTATTGTTCACGACTAAAGAAAACATTCGTCGCCTGTCCGAGTGTGACACCTGGTCGTTGGATGGAACATTCAAAGCATGTCCTAGATTGTACAAAATATTATTACTCATACACAATCTTTGCCATACGGGGCATCCTGACGGACCCTTTGGCAAATTTCGACTTTTGCCAAAGTGGTCGACCAATCAAAAAATTTTGATTTGCCAAACGGGACTTTGCCAAACAGGTAGTGAATCATTTGGTGCACTTATTCTTTAGAGTTCTTTTTGGGTTGTCCAAAATTGAATGCATCAAAAAGGATATAAATTAATTTTCCAAAAGCACAACGCAACTAGCAAAAGCTGGACTACAAAATAACCCAGATAAATAAGATAACTAAGAAATGAGATAAGTAAGTAAAAAACTATATTACCAATATTATACGCCTTGTCGTTAACCATGTTGCAATAAAAGTCAGTCCTTAGCCGGAAATCAATACCGTCTATGTATATACCATATTACTTAATCTGAGTATAATTTACGTGGCAATAACAAAAATAATTTCTAAAGGTTTGCGAAACTTGCGTAATTATATTTTCCATTCCTTGTTTTATTGCAAACTTTTTGCTTTAAATATATTACTATAATTTAAAAATAAATCAATAGCCGTGACACAAATAATGAAATATAATATTGCCTCACAGTGAAAAGTATACAATATATTCGTCTCATGCTATTAAAAATTTAATTTCAGTTCCACATGATTGTAATATTTTCTATTACCTATATAAAGCGAATTAGAGAAATCAGTCCTCCTTTTGTTTAGTGAATACCTAAAGTACTACTTTGAATTAAGTCTTTAGTCTCTTCCTCCTGCGGAATGGCTGAGCGCTTTTCCGCAGTGTGGTCGGAAGCCAATTAGGCCAATAATTAGTGCGTGTGCCATGAAAATATAATCTGTTGCATAATTGTAGAATTTTCTTATTAAAATATTCATGTGAATGTAATTCTGAAGATAAAAAAACAAAAACAATAAAATAAATGATTTTTTTGAAAAATGCCAGTTATATAGAATTTATTAAGGAATTTATGTGTCATCAATGATGACACATATTCTTAAAAATAAACCAACTTTTGACCAGATACAAAAAAATCAAATTTTTACAGTTAACAGTAAGGTGATAGTATTGTATGTAACTGCTTCCATGTAATTTAATACTGTAGCTTTTTGTAAGAAATAAAATGTTCCCACAGAAACTCTCATAGGAAGGCAGGTGGAAATGGTTTTACTAATTATTCTATGTTTGCTACTCCTGACGAGCAGTAAATAATGGTCTGATGTGGTAGTAACTAAAACACCAAAAGGTAAGCATACAAATACTAGTATAATGGTAAAGAGATCCATTAGAGGAATAAGAGGAAACACAAGGATTGGTATTTTGGAGTACATAGAAAAGCAACAAAATGTACAGAGTATTATAACCAAGGCACTCGTCAGTATTGCAACAGCAACAAAAAACTGTATAAGGAAATCAAATTCCATATGCAAGATTTGTAGTTCTCTATACACCTGAATATCATGCAATCGATTCTTTATAAAAAATAATTCCTTATCCAGTTGTTGCCTCTTTTTTTCTTTGGAAATCAAAACATCAAGCCAAAAGGTTAAAGTAAGAAAATGAAAAACGAGGGCTATTAAACCTAACAAAATAGGGAACCAGCAAAACCCTGCTACATAAGCAAATAGAGGAATCAGGAGAATTCGTAGTGCAAGGCAGTCGATGAAGTAAAACCATTTTTCCAGGAAGTACACAGTAGGCGTCCATTTAAAAGACACTAGAATACCTCCAGCTAAGAAAAATGTGACGATATCAAGAAAAATAAAAGATTCTGTCAATTTGATGTAGTTTTTCATTTTCTTGATGATGACGTCTTTCTTCCGATCTTTATAATACTTGTCTATTATATAAATAATACTATTATATATATAAATATAATATAAAATGCAAAGTTTAAAAGTTAATTTTTATTTTACAATTGCCATTAATTATTACGCATTTGTTTATTACCGAGATATTTTTTGTCAAGGGTACACCACTCCTTAAAAATATTTATCCCCGTGGTTAATTTAAATTCATTGCAGTGGACATACAAGTGGGCAAAGGTGGCTGCTGTCATTCCCACTGACATTGCTATGTAGCAAACTATATAGCCAGCATGAAAGTTGGGATTAAATATCTCCATTAAAAGTGATCCCACAACGTAGACATTGAAAACACAAATTGCAGCGTAGAGCCAGTAGAATCTAATTTCATTTGAAGATAAAAAAAGCCTTTTTCTTTCAGGGCACCATTGTAAGACAGAGAACCACAGGTTCTCAGCGAACAAGTTAAAATATTTATCACAAAGGTGTTCTGCTATATAGGAAGCCATTGCTGAGCAGTAAGGTCTTCATGAAGTTTGCTTGATTAATTCATTTTGTAAAAATGTGTTTTAATTTAATGCTTTTAGTTTGTTTATTAAAGTTTGTCCATGTACTGTGCAGAGTTTTATGACGGTATACTAAAACTGCTAAAAGCTTTGGCGAAGTAATTGTTCGAATCCTTGAATTTATGTGGAAATCGACTGGAGAGATAATCCGTTGTTTCAAATAATATGCTTCGTACTTATTTTGATTGGAATCCAATCCAGATAAGTAATAACACAAGTATCCCATCGTTGGAAATTCCCCAACCATACAGAGTGTCCATGATATATTAGACCACATTTTGACAGCCAATAACTTGAGAACGGTTCACTTTAATCAAACGAGCTTTACATCATTCGAAAGAGGACAAAATTTTGAGTAGATGTCAATAATATTATTGTATAAAACTATTATTATCTGACAATGACGGAATCGTAAATACAAAATAGAAAAATCTACATTTTCTTTACTGCAAAACAGTTTTTATCAACTAACAATTAAGAACTAAATTTAATTATATTATATTTAAAGAAAATATCATCTCCACAAGATGTTGCTATAAAAGTCAGAATCGATACCATCTACATCCGTATACTATATTATTTCTGTTGCATATTTACTTAATTGATATTTGCCATTGCTAAATGCTTGCGTACGCTTGCATTATTTTCCATTGCTTGATTTATTGCAAAGTTTTTGGTTTAAATATCCTACTTATGCTACTGTACTATTAAAGTAAATCAATATCTAAAATGTATATTTTCTTTTCGTGGCAAAACCTTAAAATCCGAAAAACATTTTCTTAAATGTAAAAAATTTTTCCTAGAAATTGAACCATTTCAAATAAAATTTTGGAAGAATATTATTCGGTAAACATGGAAAAGTGCTTGCCCTCTCCAATACATAAGCAGTAGAAGTTCGTCGCAAGCTTTAACTCGTACCCCATGGTGCGTAACTTTTGCCCGACGCTGTAGATAGAAAAGCTAGTTACACTATGGAAAACATTTTTAAAAAAATATGCGCGAATTATTTCATTGCCGACAATACACCATAATAGGTATGTACTCTTTTATAGAATGAGTAAAAGGTGTTTCGCAAAGTTAACCAACATTCACCAAAATATCCAAGATTTTCGCAGAATGCGGGACCATTTTACCGTACCGCCAGTTTTTTGTATTTTAATGGAAATATTTTCAAAATGCACTGCTTATATTTATCTCACGGCTGCAAATATTCCAAAAAATAAACATAAATCCGTGATCTGAATTATCTGTAACAGCAAAACGTATTCATGAGTATTTTTAGCTTGAAATAATTATTTTACATCGATTGACTTAATAATAATACAAAATATTTCGCATTTAAAGATCGTATTAAAAAAGATCCGACATTTGATATCTCAAAATGAATTTTGAAAGATTTTAATCGCTAAAAGTAATTGAAAAATGAATTTATGGAGCAAAAGATTTGATGGGTATGTGAATAAATGGGAAAGTTATAATACTGTAAGTGTATTCGGTAAGAGATAGGTATGATCGGTTAAAAATACTCTATTTAGTCTGATGAGAATAGTTATTGCCCTCAGTACCGGGACTATGGTTGGGAGTACAGTTATCAGCTGAGCGGAGATTGCAGTACGGTGACAGAATTAAGTAGTGTGAACAATAGCCTATAAATATGATTGTTCAGCTTGGGAGCGAGAATATGGAACAATTGTGTGGAGAGGGAAAAGCGGAGGCAGGAGCCAAGGTTATCGCCGCCCGACTTAAAATTGGATCTGCGGAGATCTGCACTGTGCCAAAATCTTAGCTCAGTTGTTTGGAAGAGCTAGCCTCATCAAGATCTCGAAAGTGTTTCAGTCTTCTTGAAGTTTGCTCAAAAACAGTTCGGAATGGAGGATCAAGTTGGAAAAATGGGGGCTGATGGTTTCACCCCCGGAACCCAAAGATTCGCCATCGGACTTTTCGTCGGCTGCTTACTTCTCATCGCCCCCAAAATTCTGAGTGACCCACCTCCACCTCCGCCAAGAGTGCCCAGTAAACTCACTTTTCTTTTTCTCTCCCTAACCAACACTAATTAATTATTTCTACTCAAAAATTAATTACTCCATTAATTACAACGACTTTTTAACGACTATGCGCCTTGGGTCTGCAATTTTACTAATGTGCTAATTGAAATAGTAAGAATTAAGAATATGAGGGATGAGAGAGAGTAAATGTCAATTATTTCTACTCAAAAATTAATTACTCAAATAATTACAACGAATTTATAACGACTTTAAGAATACTACGCGCCCTGGGTGTACAATTGTGCTAATTAAAATAATTATAATAATTGAGAATTATTATGAGGGATGAGAGAGAATAAACGGTGAGTTAATAATAATAATTGTGCTTGGTTCGTGGATGCCTTTTACATATTTGATTAGCTTCCATTATCCCAGGTAACAAACTTTGTATAAATAGAAACTGCACAGAAATATAGTCACTTTTTACATCCGTGCATCCAATTATACAACTAAGCCATGAAGCCAGGGTCGCTGGGTCTTACACTTTACTATCTCATCTGTACTTTACACAAAGTGGCACCTTGCCATCATCACCATCCTTCTTAGTCACTTGACTTTCTTCTTTCTCACATACTCACACTAACAGTCAAGTCACCTTAACAATGTACTCTCCTATATCTGGGTGTTATAAACTACACCCCGGATGCACTAATCAAACACACCAATTTACACATCACAAAAGCATTCAGAAAATCAAACAAAATGAAAATTTTAACATTTTTAGCCAAATTTTACTAAAAAAACAAATTATTTCGGAATAAAGTAGCAACAATCAGTAAAATTGAAATTTCTGTGATTTTTTCATAATATATTTTATTAATGATAGCACGTGAAAACATTTTTTAAATGTGTTTAAATGCGTATTTTTTGGTAATTAGAGTAATTGCCTTTGCACAATAATATTGTTACAACTATAATTTAAAAAAATGATTACTAATTAAATTTTTGCATACAAGGAATCCCAAAAATTAAATTTTGTTGAATGCCGAACGATAACTTAAGTTTGGTTAATTAGAAGGCATTTGTGTTCAATTTGCAATAGGATGTTGAAAGTAATTTGACAGGTTAGGAAAATGTTAGATTGTGGGTGTACTTTGTAATATCCTTATTTACTGAGCATTGCTAATTTGTCGCCAGAAATATAAGTCGTAAACAGTGGAACGTAAATGAGAACTAAAAGTTGATAAGTGCAACAGAAATGCACGTAGAGATTCCTTAGAATTAAAAGTTATTATTGTAACAATGTTCTTAAATTAGTCCATCTGTACTCCATCAGTTAATAATATCATTATCCATTTCAAAAACTACTCATATTCCTTGGACATTGATAATAAACAGAAAATTTGCCTGTAAGCTAGAAAATAGAATTAAGCGAAACTGCATGTAAGATATCCCAAGAGTACAATTGTCTGAAGTAGCAGTGTTAGTGTTTATCGATGGTATTACATTATAGTAATAAGAGAGGATAATGTTAGCACATGTATTTACAGGAGATAGGAGTCGGGTGTTGGAAAGACATTCGGAATTTTCATCTCGAGATTATTTTTAGGACTGAGACTCGTGGAGAATCAAACGGTGTACTATTCTCCGCTGTCACAGTCACAACAGTTGTACTACATTTCCTTTACAAATGTCTTCTCTACTCTAATATATCCCTACTGTGCAATTTCACGTTGGTGTGCTACGAAAGAGAGATTTTTGGCAGATATACCCGAACACGCATTGTTTGCATGCTACACATTTTACTACTAACCATTCCTCACTTCCACAGAAAATTCCTTCATTATTTATGCAAATTTCTTGGGAAAGGTTATGTATGAATCGTTATGTCACTTTTCCAATTCTACAAATATAACTCAACTCCAATTAAACCATTCACCTTCAAAATTCCTATAAAAATGCCAATAAATGGTATAATATTAATTAATGTTACAAAAAAATAATATTTTTAGAATAGTAGAACACTTTTTATGCTTTTCGGTAAATATTATAGGTATTAATTACGATATAATTAAAATGTGGAATAATTATAGATATTTTACATTGCATGGTTTGAAAATCGTGTTTGTAACATCTGTCGATCTGTCTCTCATTAAGAGTCTTTAGTTGAAATGTATTTGCTATTTACCAAGTAGGATTTTAATCGATTTAATGGTATGCTGTAATGCTACGACAGATCCTTTCCATTTGCACACGAGATTCCTTGACAGTGAAGTCATCTAAATGAACTTCAGCTGTAACCTCAGAATCTGTCATTTCATTTACCTAGATTTGGGATGACACAAGTCATTTGGTTACTTCTTTGCCCTATCCTGCATTTTATCATTTTTAAATACTCTAAAATTTGTAACAGTACAGGGTCAGTTATCATTACATCACAACTCAAATTTGCAGAATTCTCAAAATGTAATTAATCTTTCTAATTTTTAAGCTTGTTCAATGTAAAAATCAAAACTGAAGCCGTAAGCAACAATTAAGCACCCAGAAGGCTTTATGGAAACTTTTCACATTTAATACTCAAAGTTGTCCCACTTTTGCGCAGAATACTATTGGGTTCTGGTATTGTATTAGGCATCTTGAAAAGAAAGCTTTGGTTTTACTCACACCACGTATAGTTACGCTCAGTGTGATGCCAATGAATAAATGCTGATATAAATAATACACAGGATTATAAATTGTAATTAATAGTATTTCCGGTACACCAAAAATTAGATGCTTGATAAAAATTCAAATGAAGGTTTGTTTTTATTAATGACAATGCAGCATAGTTTCAAACACTGTCATTTTTTACATATTTCCTGTGGACACTTGGAAAATAGTGGAAAACAATGGGTATTGTGAGACTTTATAGGAAAGAATGGAATATTGGAATTTGGAAAAACATCATTATAGTAATTGCGTAGTATAATGCATACTACCTTATTGTTTACTATAGTCTAATGAATTCACGTACAATACAAAAATTGTATTAGCAAATCCATGTTCAATGGTTTAATTCCCTACTTTTATTTTATCATATTTTCCAACTTAATTGTTTCCCCACATTTTCCAAAGCGAAATGGAAAATTGGTCACTTTTCCAAGTGGAAACATTTCAGTAAAAAGAATTTAGTAATTTATCTGTTTCTAAAGTCAGGTTTAATTTAACATTTAAAGTGGCTATATAAATACGGGTATTGTAAGTTGGAGTAAAAAGTGAAAGGCTTATATTTAATTGTGCCTCAAAGTCGGTTACCTCAAGAAAAGTAATCACTTTAGCCCATATAACTACATTTTGCTAATAAATATTTATCCAGTCTCAAATAGCTTTACTCCGAATAAATAAATCAGTTGCCTCAAGTTTTAATGCAATTTTCCAATATTTTAATACATTTATCTCACGTAGAGCCCAAAATCTTCACTAAACTTGAGGTAAATGTACTAAGACATTAGTAAGTCTCTTTAAAACTTGAGACAAAGGTGTATTATGTGTTCGGAGTAATGAAATTTGAGACTGGATAAATATTTCTTAGCTTAATGTATTTGTATGGGTAAAGTGATAATTTTTCTTAAAGTGCACCGATTATTCTTGAGACGCATCTAAATTCCCCCCTCCCATTTGGACTTTGTAAATATCATTTGTAGCGATAATTTTCCTTAAGGTAAACCAATTGTTTTTTCTGCGCACTTAAAAATAAGTCAATTATTTTTGCGGGAAAACCTAAAAATAAGGGAATTTGAGATTTGTGAGTGACAATTGTTGTTTTGTTTGTAGACACGGGCGTGGCGTACCAATACGACGTGGGGATAACGGCATGTGGACCGGAGATGGCAGACAAGGAGTTGTTGGCTGCGATTCACCCGAAGCACTGGAAACACCCGAACCCGACGAAGGACCCGTTGTGCGAAAAGACGATCAAGGTGTTGGACGCGAGCAACCCGAAGAGCAAGGGAATCGTGGTGCGACCGGTGGACAAGTGCGTGAAGGGCTGCAAGATGGCGGACATTTCTCTCTCGTCCGGGGCCTTCAAGGCTCTGTTCAAGGACAGCAAGGTGGAGGCCCCGAAAGTCACCTGGGACTACAATGACGAATAATTCTGATTCTATTTGCTACCAAACGTGTATGTCTTGTTCCAGCACCAGTCCTCCACAGGATGTTTGTATTCGGTTGTAAATGTAATGCATGTCTTAATATCAATTACATCGCAAGTTTCTTCATCCTCAACATTTCGTTCTCCGTCTCAACACTAAAACATTTCTTTATTTTTTTGGCAAAAGACACCATTACTAGACAAGTCTTCCAACCTCTCACTTAACTTACGGTTCCAGATATGCAAACAATTTAATACCACCCTTTTAAATAGTTTTCAGATCCGTTCATGAAAATAAACAACCTTTATAACAAAATTTTCACAAATATTCTTTCATCCAAAACAATCTCATATTTCCATCCATACGTACCAAACATAAATATTCCAAGTGGCATTTTAAAGGTACATAGCACTCATAAGTTAACATAGTCAAAGAATTTAAGTTCACAATATTTTATAATTTTTTAGTTACAATTCTTCGATATTTTAAGTATTTTTGACACTTTAAATATCTAATATTTTTTGAAATCTTTACTTTTTTGATATCTTTAATATTTGCAGATATTTTTTCTTTTTCTTTTATCTTTAATATTTTTGATATTTTTAAATTTTGTGATATCTTTAATATTTTAGGATTTTTTAAATTTTTTTGATATTAGTTTTAATATTTTTACATTTTAATTTTTTGATGTTATTATTATATATGTTTTATTATTTTTTCTTTAATATTTTTAGCTGATGACAGAAATTTCTCCCGTTTTTCCCTGTTTTGAAAACTAATATTCATATAAAATTTACTGCAAAATTCAAAATAAGTTACATTTTTACTTTCATATTTTGCTGTAAAGGTCAACTGAGACTGCATTTAGTACTATGGATTTCAAATTCGGTACTTGTACACATTTTTGTTAAACATTTTACCGTATTTTAGGGGTATTATAAGTTTGCAAGAAGTCTCTGCTGATGAGAAGCATAATATATAAAGATAGTGCATAAAAACTGTTATAGAAAGTATGGAAAAACAAGGTTAAGGTTAGAAATGGTCTCATACCACATTTTCACTATCACTTCATATAAGTGAATGGATTATACTGTTCGGTTACATATATAAGAGCATAAGAAATACATTTCTCGAGGTTGCTTATGTATATTAATGTTGTATGTTGTGTAATAGATTTATTGAAGTGTTATCTTGAGAAGACATTTCAGGTTCATCCTCTGTGCCAGGACAAGACACTATTAGTCAGAGTATTAATCTCTTTGCTTAAACTTCATTAATTTCTTTCAGAGCGGCACTCGGCACTTAGGATATTTAAATATGAAATTCTTTCCAATTTCTTTAAGTTTTCTATTTCTTGTTGCAATTTGTGCAACAATCGTTGTTGGGGATGACGGTGCCCATGACAACCACAACCACCAGGAGGAGGAGCAAAGAATTCTGGAAAAATTGGTAAAGAATTACAATAAGGCGATCCGCCCCGTGGGTGTCAACGGAACTGGACCAACTGTCGTTGCAGTCAACATGTACATCAGAAATGTCCAGAAAATTGACCAAGTGGACGGAAACTGGAAACTGCAACTCACCTACCGCCAAGAATGGGAAGACAGCAGATTGGCCTACATCGACGAAGCTCATGACCTCAAATACTTGACTTTGACCGACACAAGATCCATTTGGACACCCGATATTTTCTTTCCTAATGAACTTAAGTCGGAACTCCATTATTTCATGAAACCTAACATTCTTGTCCGCATTCACCCCAATGGACATGTACTTTTCAGCATTCGGGTCACCCTTACTCTCCTCTGCAAGGATGCAATGGTAAAATATTCATTTATCCCTTGCGTTTTGATTTTCCTTCATTATTTCGTCTAATTATGACCCCTTTTGCATTTATTGAACCATAATAAAAATTCTATTTGCCATAAAAGAAGGCATTTGTTCCAAATCTATGCAGAAAAGCTATAAATTAGAAAATACACCGGAATTAATTTTTAACCTTCTCTATCATTTTTATTTAATTTTGGAATTACGGTGCAATTCAATAATTTTTGGGGATCAGATGAATTAGTTTATGGTAAAATTAGTCTTTCTTTTTTGGTAAATTATGCTCAAACTCGCTTTTTATTAATTAAATGTCCGATTTTGAAATGCAGGCGGAGCCAAAGAAATCCGAAACTGTTTGCTCGATCGTACAAGAGAGTTACAGTTACACCAAGGAAGATATCTCTCTCGTCTGGAAGGAAACCGATCCTGTCCAGATTAAGCCAGAAAATATACAAGTGCCCAACTTTGTTTTCAAGAGCGTAGAAACTAAATCCTGTGACGTCGCCCTCAACACGGGCATTTACACTTGCACCAGGGCAGATTTTACCTTCAGAAGACCCGAATGCCTTGCATAAACATTTCAAATCTGCATATCTTTAATTATTGCATAAAAATCGTTGTAATTTTGAATTTGTTTTGGAATGGTTTGGACGAGAGGTTATTAAAATAAATCAATGCAACTTGCAACTATATAAACTGAAAAATTGGTGGAGTAAAATTTATTTAAGAGAAGGGCATGATTTAATTTTAGATACCAATATTTACTAATAAAGTACTCATTGTCGTACAACGATAACAACTGCAAAAACAGTTAAAAATATTTTACAGCACTTATAAGCTTTTAAATTTATATCCATTTATGAAAATTATTAGCAAAAATTGAGGAAGAGAATATTTCCTTCATAATGGGAAAGTTTTGGAAAGATAAGGATAAAAAATTATTGTTCACAATATTCTTATCTTAAGCAATTCGGATGTCACAAGGTGAATATTGAGCAAAATATTATGCATTTAATAATCATGATTGCATTTTTATTGAGCAAAACGGGAAAAAAGCTAATTTTGTAAATAGGAATGATATACAAAAAATTATTTAGTTGGATAAAGCCGGTTTGACTTTAAAATAAAAATAGGAAATTAAGCCATGGGTTAATATAGTTATGGTATAGTTAATCGGTTTTATAGATATTAACAAGTCACGTTTAATCTGTCGTTCGTTCCGTGCTTTAAAAAAGAAGTCAAGTAAACAAGTTCAATGTACACCATTGCGAAAACCGATGTGGAATTATACAGTGGAACTATACTTGTATTTTCATCTCAAGGATAAAAATTGCACAATCATTTCTATGCCACGGCTAAGGTCGCATGGAAAAACTTAAAAGTAGATTTATATCTTAATTACCTAGTTTTTATTCAATGGCAGTATGTCAACTTTCTCTGTTTGGAATTATGGCATGACATCCAGAGCATACAAGTTTAAAGACAAACAGGCATGGTTTCGAAAATTCCCATTTTCCTGCCTGCTTCAATAGGCAATTCGGAAATGTTGACAATAATTGGAAATACAGGAAATAATAGTAAATAGGTTTGAAAAAGGTGGAAATTTGGCAAATAACGATATATCTAAGAAATATAGGCAGTAATGAAATATATTTGTGAAATAATGAAAAATAAATTTGAAAATAAAATGAAAATATAGCCCATAATGGAAAATAGTTGTGAGAAATAAATGGAAATATGGCAAATAATGAAAAATATATCTAAGAAATATAGGCAATAATGAGAAATAATTTTGAGAAATAATTGTAATATAAGAAACAAATGAAAATATGGCTAATATTGGAAAATTAAAAAAGTAATATGACAAATAATGAAAAATTTAAAAGAAAAGTGACAAATAATGGGAAATGTCTCAAAGACTGAAAATTTTACCACACAATTTTTGAACCAACCCAATATGTTTGTTTGTAATATGTAGTATGTATTGGAATATTGTAACAATCATCCTATTAAAAAATTCAAACACGAAACCTTAACCACAGTGGTAAATCTATGAAAGCTAATCAGTAAGTCAAAGGAGGGTCAAGTTATGTAAATTTATATTCATTACATAATTGAATGGACGACGACGATATTATTATCAGGCCAGACTAAAATCATTCCTGTTATTGCTTCAGAAGCGGTAATAGTCCACGAAAATCAGTTGGCAAAGAAATTCAACTTTTCTTTTTAAAATTTCATGATGTTTTCAAAAGTAGTACTGCTGGGTCTTTTGTGTTTCCTGGTGACGACGGTACTTTGTGACGACGACCACCACGACGATGACCACCACAACCACCAGGCAGAAGAACAGGCAGTTTTTGAGCAACTGAAGAAGAATTACAATAAGAATATCCGCCCAGCGTCCATCAACGGGACAAATGGCCCAACTCTGGTGACAATCAATATGTTCGTCATCAACATCCAAAGAATCGACGAAGTGGAGGGAACGTGGAGACTCCAAGTCTACTATCGTCAAGAGTGGAATGACAAGAGACTTGCCTTCGACAACAAAGATGTCCACTTCAAATACTTGACCCTTACCAATGATGACTCCATTTGGACACCGGACATCTTCTTTTCTAATGAACTCCACGCTGAAGTACATAATCTCATGAAGAAAAATATTTTTGTCCGCATTTCCCCCAACGGAAACGTTCTTTACAGCACAAGACTCACTTTGACTCTCTTCTGCCAAGAAGCAAGAGTAAGTAAACTTTAATAAATATTTAAATTATCCATGTAAATCAGTTTTAAAAGAAAAATATCCTTAGTTGTCAATTTCCCAGGAAAATTATCTAATAGATCCCAATGTCTTGTCTCATCTTTGTATGAAATATTATGGGAAAGGGGAAATATAAGAAATGAATAATATGGGGAATCTGAGAATCGAGAAATATAGAAAACGTTATATTAGAAATGCGAAGTTTTGAGAAATTGGAATAATTTAAAACATAAATCGTAAACAATAATTCTATTTGCATAAAAAGAGATTAAATTTACAATTTGTAAATACTTTTTGAATTGCAACAGGCAACACCCCGAAAAAGCGAAATCGTGTGTTCTTCCTCTCAAGCCAGTTATGCATACACAAAAGACGATATCGCAATTGTATGGAAGGAAACGAATCCCGTACAACTCTCTAAGGAAATCAATGTTTCCAATTTCGTTTTCAAAAGCGTGGAAACGAAATCCTGCGACTCGACCACAAACACAGGGACCTACGCCTGTGCCCGAGCTGACTTCAAATTCAGAAGATCCGAGTGCGGATCAAATGTCTGTGCCCGCAAATGCGAATCTCCCCCGCTTATCACACCTCCACCACTCTTAACTTTATAAATCACACAGAATTCGAATAAGAATATTGTAATTGTCAGTGTTTTTCAAATTTCAGGATTCAATATGTAAGCAATTAAGAAAGTCACAAAAATCGCTGTAATAAATGCAACAAATATTAATTAATTAAAAAGCTTGATTGAAATTAATTACAAAAAATGCGATATTTGTTCAGTACATATGTATTGATATATATTTAACTTAACTTAAGAGATAAAAGAACACACGTTAATTAGCATTATAGCATTGACTACCATTGCATAATAACAAACAAAGTGAATAAGCTTCCTTTTGCATTGAGTATAGAAGGCGGCAGTAATAATTTATTGCGTAAAGCACTACGCAATACTTTGCGATCCGTAAAATGTAACCCAAGTTTTTGAGCTGACAGACAATATGCATTTTTTAATTCGTGTAATTTTTGTTAAAAACTTGGATCACTGTCATTTACGGTTGCTTTCTTTAATTGTGAAAATAATAATAATAAGTGTAGAAAGCTTAAACTGCTTCCTTTCAGTTCCATTGCTCTACAGATCAGGGAAATGAAAAAGCTGCAAAACTTAGTTTATATATCGCAATCTCAAGGAAAAGTGATATTGCATCTTATGCAATAACAAATAGATTCTTTGATATTCCAGATCTTAAATTGATATCCAACTAAAATAACTGTACTTTAACTATAGGTTCAAATTATTCCTTTTAGGGGAAACCATTGGTACAGTTATAAGACGTGAACAACAATCTATGAGAAGAAAGTGTCCAGGGCTCAGGCCGCAAGATCGGGCTCATTGCCAAAACCATTGGTACTGCTTATTTTAAACATTGTAATATTTTTAGTCTCTGCTATAAAAGTATCATTGAATTAAAGTTAGTTTGTCAGTAATTGACCAATATGAATCTAGTCCAATTACGCAATGTCGGGCAACTACGGAATTTACGGTATTTATGGCATTTACGGAATGCGGCATCAAAAAATAACATGCCCAATTTATACTCTGTATAGGAGTATGCAACTATTTAGTTTATTTGGGAATTCTCACCTGGTCGGAAGAAATATTGAGGAGCGCGAGTTTTGTAATAATTACACCTACTTCGGATAATCATACAGTCGTTTCACAAAAAGCTGGATTATTTCTTACAATAAGGAAGAAATTGTAATGACCTATCGGGCCAAGTATGCTCTATGCCTATTCCTGCGAATGGTAAAGAGTGTTTCTCGCCGGGTTCTATTCTCATTCAATCTTCGATTAACCTCTTCGATCAATCTTCGATCAATGAATATGAATTAAAGTAATAATGTAAGAGTAATAATAAATATGTTACGATATGATACTCTTGGTTGTGCCGAAATATCCAATGAATCCAAGGTAAGTCTGATTTAGTGATAACAGAATAATTAATAGTTCGGATTTAATACACACAGTTCGGTTACTGAAATAATAAGTACAATAGAACAGAATAACAATGGTGATCACACCAGTTAAAGTAAGAGTAGTAGACAGTCCAAGAGCCAGTGAACAACTGAGCGTTGAAGGTCGTCCTTCCTAGTCTGTAAGGTCAGTTAGTGATGAGGTGGTGCATTGGAGCTGTGGGTGATATTTGCATATATCACAAAATGCTTTGTAATTATACTGCAAATTCACCAATAATAATAATATATAAATTGTAACTGTGTTGTAAAGGCCAATGGCTACATCAGCTATACAGTTGAATAAATTCTATTCTATACTGCAAATTCACCAATATTCGGATATATTTATTATTTGCTTAGTGTTTACGTGTTAAAAAGAAGCAATCAAATTTTTCTTAATTTCGTAGGTCTTTTACTAAGGAAAATTGCCTTGCACGAACGTTTGCAAAAAATAGTGACGACCATATATTCTGTAATCTTTTAAATACATGACATATTGCAGTAGTAATTTCAAAAAACCGGACTTTTTCTCACAATAGAAAAGAAAAGGTGGCCGTATTTCTTATTCAGAGTTACTCGGATGTATTTATTATTTTTTCGCTATTTAAAGGTTGCCTTGATGTTTAACAAGTATTTTCGCATTTAACAAACATCACATTATTGCAAAATCATCATATTGTAAAATCGTAGATTGCAATATAAAACAAGGAAAGGTAAGATATCGAAGAAACTACCAATTTTCTAACATCTTAATATATTTCATGAAACTTTAAATACTAGAATAACTATAAAATGAGTGGGCCTATTTGTTTTTCTTTGGGTACAAAGTGTTGGTGACGAGGACATTTTCTGGGGGAATGTCGACATCGCCCCAGGCACAAGGTGCACGTTCAGTAATTTCGTTGCCATTGGCTCCTTGACTTATTGGGTGGGTCCCATCTCCAGTTCTTTTGATTCGTTGCTCTATTATATGCTGAGGAACAGTTTTCAAATCGTAGGCCCAACCCATTTTTGCAAACTGGTCGATCCAAAATGCAGTGGAATTGTGAGCAAACCCTCCGAGTTCAGCAGCCTTGTAGTCCCAGGGGAACGTGTGGTGGTAATTGTGCCACCCCTCGCCAATAGAAAACCACCCCCAGTCACTTTCCACCGGACCAATATTTCTAACATAAAATACATTATTAGGAAGGGAACTACAGCGAGATTTCAAAGTAACGCAACATAAACCACAGGGAACTAAAGTGTGAGACGTGCTTCTACTTCATATGTATGCGTTCATCCGCTCATTAAAAGCATGTCGCAAGCTTTAGCACCACGTGTTGCATGTTGCATCACTTTAGAATCTCACTGCATAAAAACGAATGCAAATAATGATACAAAACGCACTTATCGTAAGGCTTGTCTCCAAACAAGTGAGCAACGCTGTTAATATTCCAGGCCAAATGCAAATTGACCGTATATCTGAGTATTGCAGCGAAACAAAACGACCCAATTTTACTTTCTCCCCAGAAGTACCATGGAATTATTGCAGGAATCACAAAGCAGAATAAAGGAGCCAAAACCAGATAATATCTGCAAACAATGACTTATTTTTAGATAACTTGAATAATAATACCAATAAAATTACTCAGAATTGCTAGTGGAGTTAAATAAATGCTGTTGTGCTATTTAAATTTGTTTTACTATGGAAATTAGTTTTACTACTTAATTTTTTTACTAATTAAATTTGGAAATAAAGGTGTTTAGATTTTTGAAAATTCATCCAAAGTAGTTATTCATCATTTAAGCACCAAAGATTAAAAAACTTACTTGTGTTGAAACATAACAACAGGATCTGCTTCCAAATCTGACATGTCAACAGTTTTTCCCTTGATTCTGACTGCTGGATGTTTTCGAATTGTGAGCCAGCCCATGTGAGCAAAGAAAAAGCCTCGTTTGGCATTATGGGGGTCAGCCAGTGTTTCTGTGAACTTGTGGTGAACTCTGTGATCCCGACTCCATTCCCAAATGCTGTTCTATTAATATTCAGAAATTGGATTACAAAAAACTCCGGCCAAGCAGTATCATTAGCCCGACCTTCGGTCGGACTAATGAGACTGCTTGACCTCCGTTTGCGCCCGTTCTCGGACTGGGTAAGCCGTTGTTGACTCCGAGCATCCACCTCATTAGCACGACCTGCGGTCGTGCCAATGCGATTGATTGCCCTCCGTTATGTAACCCGTTGGCGGACTTGTTATACGTTGGTAGATGTCAAAGGTATTACCTTCAGAATGGGTTTCAAATTTTGTAAAGCCACATTAAAATGCGAAGCAAACTAAATTTTGAAGTGACTGCATTCTCAATTTCTAATTTTGAGAAGCAAATTTCTAAATATTGCGTATCAAATTTCCAAATTTTGAGAAGCAAATTTCAAAATTTTGAGAAGCAAATTTCCAAATTTTTAGAAGCAAATTTCCAAACTTCTAGAAGCAAATTTCCAAATTTTGAGAAGCAAATTTTCAAATTTTTTAGAAGCAAATTTCCAAATTTTGAGAAGCAAATTTCCAAATTTTGAGAAGCAAATTTCCAAATTTTGAGAAGCAAATTTCCAAATTTTGAGAAGCAAATTTCCAAATTTTGAGAAGCAAATTTCCTAATTTTGAGAAGCAAATTTCCTAATTTTGAGAAGCAAATTTCCAAATTTTGAGAAGCAAATTTCCAAATTTTGAGAAGCAAATTTCCAAATTTTGAGAAGCAAATTTCCAAATTTTGAGAAGCAAATTTCCAAATTTTGAGAAGCAAATTTCCAAATTTTGAGAAGCAAATTTCCGCAATTGGAGAAGCGGGCAAACAAATTTAATGCTATCCCGCTAACAAAGCAAAAGAACCAATTTCTAATTTCAAATTTCTTCCTTTTTTCAAAGCAAATTTTTGCATAATTTATTTATTTCTACTACTTGTAAAACAGAAACGGTATAAAATTCACGAAAAGGTTGGACCTTATGGAAATTTACTTATGGGTATTTCAAATTATTTTATTATTAGAAGCAATGAAATTAATATTTTGACTAAAAATTTAATTGACTATCTCGTCGGCCTTATGAAAAATTGGGAATTTTGAGAAAACCAATCACAGCATTTTTATGACCAACGAACTTAGCCTGTGACTTGGGCCAATTCGTTCAAATCCGGAGTAAAAAAGTCTTCCATTTGCATTTACGAAAATGAGAGTCTTAACACACACACACACACACACACACACAGACAAACCCGTTCTATAAGCCCTTGGTCGGGCTAAAAAGGAATAAAAAACAATAATAAAAACTCCGGCCAAGCAGTATCATTAGCCTGATATAAATTAGACTGCTTGCCCTCCGTTCGCGCCCGTTTTCGGACTGGGTAGCCGTTGGTGACTCCGGGCAACAACCACATTAGCACGACCTGCGGGCGTGCCAATATGATGGATTGCCCTCCGTTATATAACCCGTTGGCGGACTAGGCACCCTGTAGTGGAAGTAGCATTAGAAAATTTCAATATTGTCTACTTTAGAAATTTGACATTTATTACAAGAGTAGAACAACAATGGACCAATGAGAAAGTATTTTAAGAAGCTCATAATGAAATTATGAGAAGCACATATTGAAATTATGAAAAGCATATATTGAAATTATGTGAAGCTTATATTGAAATTATGTGAAGCTTATATTGAAATTATGAGAAGCATGAATCGATGTTTTGAGAAGCATTCATTTAAAATACAAGAAGCAATTATTGAAATTTTGAAAAGCAAATAATGAAATATTGGAAAGCAAAACATGAATTTTTGGGAAGCAAATATTGAAATTTTGAGAAGCATTTATTGAAATTTTGAGAAGCAAATATTGAAATTTTGAGAAACAATTATTGAAGTTTTGAGAAGCAAATATTGAAATTTTGAGAAACAATTATTGAAGTTTTGAGAAGCAAATATTGAAATTTTGAGATGCAAATATTGAAACTTTGAGAAGCAAATATTCAAATTTTGAGAAGCATTTATTGAAATTTTGATAAGCAAATATTGAAATTTTGAGAATCAAATTTTCAAATTTTGAGAAGCAAGATAAAATTTTTAATGCTATCCCGCTAACAAAGGAAAGGAAACGATTTTTAAATTGAAATGTGTCTCTTTTTCAAAGTAAATTTTTGCAATATTTATTTATTTCTATTACTTGTAAAACAGAAACGGTATAAAATTCACAAAAAGGTTGGACCATATGGAAATTTATTCATGGGTATATCAAATTCTTTTTTTATTAGAAGCGGTGAAATTAATATTTTGACTAAAAGTTGAAGTGAGTATCTTCTTGGCCATACCACAAGTAAGAAATTTTGAGAAAACCCCTCTTACGACTTTCATGGCCAACGAACTTAGCCTTTGACTTGGGCCAATTCGTTGAAATCCGGAGTAAAAAATTTTTTCATTACGATTTACGAAAATGAGAGTGCGTACAGACACACACACACACACACAGACAAACCCGTTCTATAAGCCCGAGGTCGGGCTAAAAATCGATATTAAGACTAATTAAATTAACTAAAATTAAAAATTATTTAAATCAATTAATTAAACATTAAGAAACACCTGGAGAGCGACTGTTTGTGCAATCATGAGAAATACTCTGAGGGGAAATTTTGCCTTGTAGCTTTTATGGGACCAGAGTCTGTGACTTCCTCCGGTTACACCAAAAGACGCAATATACATCACAATTACACCTATTCAAAAATGAGTTAACCAAATTACAAAATATAATTTCTAATAATTGTTTATTGCATGTTTAGGTATTTCTTGAGATTATACAAGGATAGCAAATAAAACTTACTGTACACAAATGTTTGCCACATGATATGTCCGGATGCGAATAAGTATGCTGCATAAAGTGTTGTTGAGTGGAGAAAAACAAAAGCAGAAATAGTTCTCCAGACGTACTTCTTTGGGGGGTACTCGTCACTATAAATATCAATATCCTCCTCCTCCTTCTCTTTTACTGCATTTTCTTGTTTTAAATTATTTATTGCGCCAAAAGACGCATTTTCCAATTTACTTGTCATCGTTGTCAAGATCTCGGTCTTCACGCTGGATTCCATTCTGAATTGCATTATTCCTACTCCTATTTATTTATTAATATTTTTAAGAATTTATTTTTATTAATTCATTTATTTTTATTACATTTAATGAATTTGTTTTAATTAATTTATTTATTTCTATTGCATTTAATTAATTTGTTTTCATTAATTTATTTATTTCTATTACATTTAATAAATTTGTTTTCAATAATTTATTTATTTGTAATACATTTAATGAATTTGTTTTCATTAATTTATTTATTTCTATTACATTTAATGAATTTGTTTTCATTAATTTATGTATTTCTATTACATTTAATGAATTTGTTTCATTAATTAATTAATTTATATTGCATTTCTATGAATTTATTTATTTATACTGCATTATTATGATTTTATTTATTTCTATTGCATTTTTATGAATTTATTTATTTCTATTGCATTTTTATGAATTTATCTATTTCTATTGCATTTTTATGAATTTATTTGAATTAATTTATTTATTTCTATTACATTTTTATGAATTTATTTTTAATTTAGTTTTTATGAATGTATTTTTAATAATGTATTGACTTTTATTTCTAACTAAGGTTATAATTCTGAATAAATAAACGAAAAATCTGAACGTACCTGAACAATTATTTTCGGAATTTCTACGACACTAATACGTGTACCAACAATAAATAGATGCTGTCTCTTGGGAGTCTCAAATAACAGTGAATGCAAATCTTTATTTTAAAGCTGGTTGGTGTTGAAAAGTTTTTTCATAAAACAAGTATTCCCACAAGTTAGGATATTCAAAACTCCAAGTAGTATCATTAACCCGACCTTCGGTCGGACTACTGAGACTGCTTGTCCTCCGTCGCGCCCATTCTCGGACTGGGTAGCCGTTAATGACTCCGAGCAGTAACCAAATTAGCACGACCTGGGGTCGTGCCAATGCTGTTGACTACCCTCCGTTAGTATGCATTGAAAGCATATATTGAAATTTTGAGAAGGAAATATTGAACTGTTGTGAAGCAAATATTGAAATTTTGAAAAGGAAATATTGAAATTTTGAGAAGCAAATGTTGAAATTTTGAGAAAAAAATATTGAAATTTTGAGAAGCACATATTGAAATTTTGAGAAACGGATATTGAAATTTTGGGAAGCAAATATTGTCATTTTGCGATGCGAATTTCGAAATCTGGTGTTATGAATTTTGGTATTTTATGAAGCATTCTTTCAAATTTTGGGAAGCGGGTTAAAATTTGTAATTCAATCGTTCTAACAAAGCAGAGGAAGCAATTTTTAATTGAAATGTCCTCCTTTTTTAAAAGCAAATTTTTGCGTAATTTATGTATTTCTATTACTAGTAAAGCAGAAACGATATAAAATTCACCGAAAGGTTGGACCGTATGTAAATTTTTTTATGGGTATGTCAAATTCCTTTTTTATTAAAGCAGTGAAATTAATATTTTGACTAAAAGTTAAATTGACTATCTCCTCGGCCTTATGACAAATAAGGAATTTTTCACACACACACACACACACACACACACACACACACACACACACACAGACAAACCCGTTCTATAAGCCCTTTTGGTCGGGCTAAAAATGAATATTATGGATCATATATCAAAGAGGCTAAGCGCTGTGTTATCGGTTCATCTTATATATACAGTTCTCCAATCTACAACTTCGTACGGAATCCCATCTACGTCTTTTTTGTATTTAGATGGGAATACCAGAAAACCAACAAGGCAAAATATTCCAATTCCAATAAAAACTACTTTAGCGACCACTAATGGAACCGTATTGTCTGTACGTATGTATATCACGCAATAACTCTCGAAGGCATTAACCGATTTGAATAAAACCTCGGATTTGGGACTAGTTTAGAATTGTGCTGCAAATAGCCGTAGTCGGCCCACTCATTTCTAAGATACCGCATGTTCACATTACATTGAAAAAAATAGAAAAATGGGATTTAAATATATCACACCGTTTTTAGTCCTTTCTTAGTTTAGTTTGTTCCTTCTAATTTTTTTGTAGAAGCACTTGTAAAAAGCGCAAAGATAAATTTGGGTGTGTCCAATGTGGAAAAATTAGATGATTTTGATGTTTCCAGGACAAAATAAGGTGATTTTGGTGTCACCAAGACGAAGTCAAGGGATTTTTAAATTCCAAGACAAAATCAAGTGATTTTAAATTCCTAGACAAAATCAAGGGATTTTAAATTCCATGACAAAATTACCTGGTGATTTTACATTCCATTACAAAATTACCTGGTGATTTTAAATTCCTTGACAAAATTACCTGGTGATTTTAAATTCCTTGACAAAATTACCTGGTGATTTTAAATTCCTTGACAAAATTACCTGGTGATTTTAAATTCCTTGACAAAATTACCTGGTAATTTTGATGTCACCTTGCCAAAATTCCTTTTTTTGCAATTCCATGATGAAAATTTATAATTACAAAAATGAATTCATGCTAATATTTTTATAGCTAACCTTATACAGTAGCGCTCTTCTGTTACGGTTTGTTGCTAGTTTTATTAGTGTAAGTTTATGTTTATGTTCTACATACGTATACTACTTGTGTGATGAAAACGATTTTAGTATTCTATTCGGAACAGCATTCTAATACATTGAATCATTAGCTAGTAAACTAATCTTAATAGTACTCCCAAGATACGTCGTCAATCTACCGACAGATGAGAGCCAATCTACCATGAGAACCAAATCTTTGGTTCTCAAATCACAGAATAAGAACCAAAATGAAAAAAGGTGGAATTTTAGTATTTTATTTTCACTACCAGCCTACCTCTATTATACTTGCTACAACGACGTATCTTGCAGTACCACTATTATTTTTAATGGTGTATTGTTTATTCCTTCTTTGTAAATTATAGTTTGTAATTTATCCAAGTGCATATAAGTTCATTACAATCGTATGATTTGTTTTACAAAAATAAGTGTTATATAATGGGTTGTACGTATTTGCCAGGTATTGCAACCCATTAATTTTGAACTTTAATTACCATATAATTATCACAGAAGTGAGATGAAGGAAATAAAGAGAAGGAATGCAAAGTGAAATAAAATTAGCATGCATTCATAGGCTGTAGTTAAAGCAACCTAGAAATAAATGCATTTACATTGCAAATTTTTTATGACAATTCCCATCCCATAGATATATAATTAATTAGTTTGTGATAACTTCATATCTGTTTAGAGTTTACTTTTATAATGTAGGTTTTCATTTGAGGGAATAACATTCCACGAGATTTTTTAATGCTGGGAAATCCTGTTTACTTTTCTGTGATTTGAGAAAATACAGACACAACAGAACTACCCAGCTTTTCCCAACATGTTATATAACTGATCACTTAAACTGGAATCAAATACTTAGGTTTTTGTTTTGATATGCTGAGAACAACCGTTCATGTTAACTTGAAGTTCACATTTATTTCCATGACCAAATCAGTACCAAGTACATGTAAACAAGTCATTTAATTACTAAGCATTGAAATGGAAAGTGGGAATTTGTGAGAGAATGCTTACATGACATCAACTGCTAGGCTTAGTCTCAAATTGCCTGGTGAGCTCTATACTTACTTTGCTGTTATAAACTTCAATAATTAAAACCACTTATGGTAGTATTTAAATGTGCATTGTATGAATCGCTAAGATTTCCTGTGTTTTCTAAATAAAATACCGTAAAGTTGGATGATGAATTATTTGTCAAACTGTTTGACAAATAATTCACCATCCAATTTTACGATTTTTACTGTAGATACAATTCAGCGATTCATATGGTGTACATTTCAATACAACCATACAGTTGCCCTCAACTGATCTGACGAAACAACGTACACTCGCTGCTTTGGAAGCATTTTCTGACTCGTTAAATTTTCGTCATCTTGGCAATATCCCATAGGCTCATTTGCGCTTATCAAAAAAATAGTTTTCCTCTGGGGTTGATTTTATGTTACCATTTGTCAAGTTTCTGAAATTTGCACGAATATCTTATAAATATTAAAAAAACGAAAGGGAGATTTTCAACTAGATAATAGTAATGGTACTCCTATTATTTCTGGAGATTATTTCGGAATACTCCTATTAGAAAGATCGGAAGATGTTCGTGCAAATTTCACAAACTTGACAAATAGTTACAAAATCAACCCCAGAGAGAAACTTTTTTTTGGTAAGTTCAAATGAGCCTATGGGATATTGCCAAAGTCTTCGTATTCGTTAGACGAAAGTCTAACGAATCAGAAAATGCTTCCATAGCAGCGAGTGTACGTTGTTTGGTCAGATCAGTTGAGGGCAACTGTATATAGGTGGATGTACTGTCGAAATATACCTGAGTTAAGGTTTTTGTGAAGTTTGCTGATATGGAAACACTTTCTGATTGGCAAACATTCGTCATTTGGGAATCCCGTAAGTTAACTTGCTTTTATTTGTGAATTATTTGTCACAAACTCAAATCAACCTATGGAATTTCTCCTAAATGACGAATCTGTGGCAACCGTAGCAGCAAACTACACAAAAGCCGTCACTCAGGAATATTTCGCTAGTAATGATGGTAAAGTAACAGTTTATAGCGGTAAATAAACTTAGTAACTGAAAAGTTCTCTTCGGGTTTTGCGATTATAGATAATTCTTCCCAATAGGCGGATCAGTGGTCATGGTGAAATTCAAAGAGTAGCAGCATAATAGCATTTAAGTATTATAAAACGGATATGATCTAAAAACGTCAACAATAGTTGATGGTCAGTGAGAAGAGCACCGATTTTAGTGTCATGCATTCTTCCCATGATAATGATATGAATATAAGTGTCAATAATACTTGACGGTCCATAACAAGTAGAAGGGAAATAGTGGCACAAATGCATGACAGTCCATGGCAACTTATTTATAGTGGCATGTATGTATAGTGGACACTCTGCGCCAACAGGTTAAAATCAATTGTTAAGTTAAAGTTAGTTAAGTTAAATGGGCCAAATAATTCGGTAATAAGTGTAAGGGTTTGCAGTACATCGGTGTTTACTGCGATATTTATTGTATGCTTGCTTGTTATGTACAGCAGTGATATCCATTGCATTAAGATTTCCATGTAAGTCTTTTCTTGCAAATCTGTGCTTTTAAACTTCTGATGTTGAGATGTCAATCCTTGTAAATTTTTTAATGAATGGTGAGACTTTTAACAATTCAATGTCATCCTTAGAACTGATGATTTTAAAATAAACTTAACTCGTCCATCCCAAGTCAACCACAAAATTCTTTTCGAGTTCTTGAAATTTATTCCTTGTTATAATTAATAGAAATTTGTCGCTTGGTCGATCCTTTCCTTTACCAAATATAGGTGGAAACATTGTAATCTGGTTAATTACTATTCTTCTCGGCTCCACAACCACAAGAGAATTGCACTGTGTGTTTGACAATGAACTCGGATATTTTTCCCTACCTTTGTAATTTGAATACCATTTAGTAAAATTAATTGCTGCAGTAGCAATTAGGGATCGTGGTGAGAATATAATTTTTTCGAAACCAAAATCTTCCAAATTATTTGGAAATAAAACAATGTCAAAACCACAATTGGAGTGTAGTGAAAATAGAATTTTGGATTTCGAGCTCAGAATAAAACAACACAGAAGAATTTTCGAGAAATACATTCTATGTGGAAACATGGGTGCAAGTGAAGCTAAACTTCCATTATATGGAATACACTGCACTTCTAGTTTTTCAAAAATAAAAGTTTTATAAAAATATATGAAACTAAATAATTTCAGTAAAGTTGCTTTATTTTTTGATAATTATTCTGACCACTAATTCCAAAATCTAGCCAATTGTTTCACTAATTAAATATTGAATAGCCGTTTAAAGTTCGCGACAAACACAAACGGCGATTTATTTTCTTACTGTATTGTATAAACTTTAATATTTCTACAGAAGACATTTGCTTCATAAGCATCGGTTATTTTAATATGTTCTTAGTCTTCTTATATGGTGATTGTGAAACCCAAGGTCCTATTTTGTTAGGATGGCTGTTATATCAATTTTTAAACTACTTTTACACATTCCACCGTTGACTGACATTTACAGAAGTTAGGCATAAGATTTCTGATATAAAGCATTTATATAAATCCTTGTAGAAATTTATTGGATCGTCAAAATAAAAGGAAAGAAGCTGGCAAATATTGCAGTATTGAGTTTTAAATTTACAAGGGGGTAACAGGAATTTAATTTTTTAGTACTTCAGATAACATTTTCCAATTTATGAATTGGATTTCCGTTTCCTGTTATAAAAAAGTATTTGCTAATGACTATGATTAAACGAGTATTTCAGAAACTCTAAACACAAAATAGTAAACAGGAATGGACGACTTCTTATAAATGTTCTATAAGAAACAAATCTTCAGATTGCTAACGGAAATATTGACGGCAATAAGGATGGAGAAATCACATTCATGCATACTAGAAACTCCCCCTTTTCAAGCCGCTTTCCAAATAGGATCATCAGCGGAAGACCAATTTTTTACCTTCACTGCCATGACCCAAACAGAAAGTGTTAAAAACGACGGAAGTTATACGTGTGTCCATGTCGATTACTACTCCGTTTCCCAACCAATCCTATGGAAAAGGTAATAAGCTTTGGGCTGTCATCAAAATTTATCCGACTGCTACAATTCATTTACAGTAACGCAGAAGCATGTGTGCGAACTAACGAAGGTATATAACAGACGATTTTCCAATTAAAATTTCTATATTGCAAGAAGAAACGCTTTCTCTGGTGTTGTTTAACATTTTCCTAGACGATCTGATAAAAGAAATGGTGGGATGTGGAATACCAGGTAAACTACGGTCACGACTAACAAATGTCATCAAGAAAGTCCACAGCCTGCTCTTTACAGACGATATGGTTCTTGTGGCCAAGTCAAAAGTTCACCTGCAAAAAAAATTAATTTCCTAAAATCTTACTCTTAGAAGAAAACAAGAATAAATTTGAAGAAATAAAAAGGTAATGCCCCAAATCTTCGTTGAAATGAAAATCCCAGACAATTAACTACTTGAACTCGAACTCTTCTATTAGAAAATGCACATCATTAATTGGTCAGCAAATAGTTTCGTTAAACAGGCCTTCTACGGGCTATAATAAATGATACGTAAAGAAAAAATAACAATATATTTAGTAAATAGTCACTTTATGCCATTAATGGAAAGAATTAACTAGAGTAGAATAACAACTTAGGGTAAAAATTGTATTATGTTTACCTGTAAATGGCTTATAACATTTTCAAAAACATTCTGTTAAATTTATAATTTCGAATTTAATATTTTCACATGAAAAATCATTTTTTGACTCAATATTAGTTGAGTTTTTTGATCTAATTAATTAATTTTTTGCTAAGAAGTATCCAATTAGATAATTATTTTATTAATGAGTAGGTAAGCATAATCCCAATTGTATTTTCGCGATTATTTTTCATGGTAGTTTTGCTTTTTAAGTATAGATGGCACTGGAGAGGCAGTATAACCAAGAGGACTACTTAGCAATATCTCTATGTGAAATATAACTCGTAATTCTAAATAGTTCCTTTTTAAGTCAACAGTGTTAACAAGATTTAATGAAAATGAAAACAATATCAATGGTAATTAAAGTATATTTATCATTTGGGTTTAACCTTAAATTATTAAGCAAAATAAGAAAATGGGTAAAATCTCATAGCAAATCCGGAATATTAATATAATTGGCTGTAAAAAACTATCCAGAATCTGGCTTATAGGTTTATTAAATGTTTTTGTCGTTCCAGATATTGGTCTACCAATGGGAAAGTCTATAAATGGTTTATGCACCTCAGGTAATGTAAAAATTGGCAGAAGATGGAAATTTAGGTATTAGATTAGAAGACTTACGTTCAATAAGTCAAAGGAGGGTCAAGTTATGTAAATTTATATGATTACGTAATTTAAAGGATGAGGACGGTATTTTTATCAGGCCAGACTAAAATCATTCCTGTTATTGCTTCAGACGCGGTAATAGTCCACGAAAGTCAGTTGGCAAAAAAATTCGATTTTTCTTGATGTTTTCAAAAGTAGTACTGCTCGGTCTTTTTCCTGGTCACGGCGGTTCTTTGTGACGATGACCACCACGACGATGACCACAGAAACCACCAGGCAGAAGAACAAGCTGTTTTTGAGCAACTGAAGAAGAATTACAATAAGAATATCAACGGGCGGGACAAATGGCCCAACTCTGGTGACAACCAACATGTACGTCATCAACATCCAAAGAATCGACGAAGTAGAGGGAACGTGGAGACTCCAAGTCTATTATCGCCAAGAGTGGAATGACAAGAGACTCGCCTTTGATGGCAGAGATGTCCACTTCAAATATTTGACTCTTACCAATAAAGACTCCATTTAGACACCCGACATTTTCTTTTCCAATGAAGTAATGAACTTTATATTGAACTACATAACCTTATGGAAAAAAATATTTTTGTCCATATTTCCCTCAACGCAAATGTGCTTTACAGCACAAGACTCACTTTGACTCTCTTCTACCAAAACTCAAGAGTAAGTACACGTTAATAAATATTTAAATTATCCATGTAAATCAGTTTCAAAAGGAAAATATCATTAGTTGTCAATTTGCCAGGAAAATTGTCTATTAGATCACTATTAGATCTATTAGTTGTCTTGTCTCATCTTTGCATGAAATATTATGGGAAAGGAGAAATGTTGGAAAGGGATAATATGGTGAATTTAAAGATATGGCAATATGGGGAATTTAAAGATATGGCACTGTGGGGAATTTAGAGATATGGCAATGTGGGAAATGTGAGATATGGTAATATTATGGAAAATATGAAGTTATATATATAGTAATATGACATTATATACAATATATAAATATAAATATATTACCATATATTTATATATATTTCTGACAACCCCTCTCAAACCCCCACAACTGTTAACTTAATAAGAATGTTGTAATTGTCAGCGTTTTTTCAAAGAATCTGGTATTAAGCAATTAAGGAAGTCACAAAAATCGCTTTAATAAATACAACAAATATTAAATCATTCAAAGAGTTGACTAACATTAATTAACAATTAATGTAAAATCTACATATGCATAGAAATATATCAACTTAACTTAACATAAAAGAATAATGACCCGTTAATAATTTTCCAAACGCGCACCACGCAAAATAGCCATTATGCATTGTATAGGAATTTTATTTGGGAATTCTCATCTGGTTGGAAGAAATAGTGAGTTTTGTAATAATTATACGTACATTGGATAATGATACAGTAGTTTCACAGAAAACTGGATTACTTCTCACAATAAGGAAGAAAAGCGTGGCAGTAGTACCTCAAATTCACTAATATTCGGAAATATTTATTATTTGCTTGATATCTAGATCGGGCGGACACATTAAAATAAATAGGGCTGAACTTTAACTTTTAAAAGTAAGTTCTTAAGTTGTGAATACAACTTTGCTACGAAAGGGCCAATTATTACACGTGGCACAATGTTGCAAAAGGTAGTGACGAGCATATATTTTGTAATCTTTTAAGTACATGGCATATTGCAATAGTAATTTCACAAAAACTGGAAAATTTCTCACAATGAAAAAGAAAAGGTATCCGTTGTTCGTACTCAGAGATATTCCGATATATTTATTATATTTTCGCAATTTAAAGGTTGCCTTGATGTTCAACAAGTATTTTCGCATTTAACAAATATCACATAATTGCAAAATCATCATAATGCAAAATCATAGATTGCAATATAAAAAACATCGCCAAGCCGTAACATAAAGCGAGCCAGAGGATAAAATTATTTGTTTCATTTATAATTTGATACTCTTAAATTAATACTTTTCTCAGAACAATGGAAAACATAATTCTTCATGGAAACTCGAAAATATTAAATTTTGCCATGACAACGCATACTGGATTAAAATTTTTCAAAAAATTAAAATGTATTAAATTATGTCATGGTTACTGAAAGCTTAAAATAGAAACAACCAAAAATTAATTTGGCGCTTCCCACAAGTAAAAACACCCAAAAAGTTAGCTTACCGCTTTATAAAGTGGGAAACACCCAAAAAATTAGCTTACCGCTTCATAGAGTGGGAAACACCCAAAAAGTTAGCTTACCGCTTCATAAAGTGGGAAACACCCAAAAAGTTAGCTTACCGCTTCATAAAGTGGGAAACACCCAAAAAGTTTGTCTACCGCTTCATAAAGTGGGAAACACCCAAAAAGTAAGCTTACCGCTTCATAAAGTGGGAAACACCCAAAAAGTAAGCTTACCGCTTCATAAAGTGGGAAACACCCAAAAAGTAAGCTTACCGCTTCATAAAGTGGGAAACACCCAAAAAGTGTGTATACCGCTTCTTAAAAGTGGTCACACCCAAAAACCATATTTTACACCTAAAAGCCCTATTTGAGTATCTTATGCAATGTAAAGTGGAAGCGGTGTAAAATAGTGTTTACTATCAGGCTAACAAACTACTAGAAGCGGTGTAAGTTATTTTAGTACCCAAAACCTCATTTTCATAACTTATTGCTTATAAAGTGAGCGCGCGTTATCTCCGAAAGGGGTGGGGTGACCACGCCCATTTTAAATAGGGTTCCTAACTAGGTCGAGATGAGTCCAAATCCGAGGTTTTATCCAAATCGGTCAATGCCTTCAAGAGTTATGGTGTTTACATACATACATACGGACAGACAACACGGTTCCATAAGTGAGCCTCTGGCTCGCTAACAAGGCAAGTATATACCGATATATCCGATATATATCCGATATACTTAGTTAAATATATCGGAAATACAAGACCTCGGAGAAAATACTATTACTTAAAAAATTGTGTAATTTCCCAATTTTATAACATCTTAATATATTTCTTGATACTTGAAATACTAGAATACCTATAAAATGACCGGGCCTAGTTTTCTTTCTTAGGGTATAAAGTCTTGGTGACGAGGACACTTTCTGGGGGAATGTCGACATCGCCCCAGGCACAAGGGGCACGTTTAGTAATTTCGTGGCCATGGACTCCTTGGCTGATTTCATGAGTCCCATCTCCCGTTCTCTTGATTCGTTGCTCTATCATACGCTGAGGAACAGTTTTCAAATCGTACGCCCAACCAATTTTTGCAAACTGGTCGATCCAAAATGCAGTGGCATTGTGTGCAAATCCTCCGATTTCAGCCGCCTTGTAGTCCCAGGGGAACGTGTGGTGATAATTGTGCCAACCCTCGCCAGTAGTAAACCACCCCCAATCACTTTCCACCGGACCGATATTTCTAACACAAAATACATTATTAGGAAGAGAAATATAATGAGATTCTAAAGTCAAGCAACATAAACCACATGGTACTAAAATGTGAGACATGCTTCTAATTCATATGTATGCATTTACCCCCTCATAAACATATAAATTAGAAGCATGCCGCAAACTTTAGCACCACGTGCCCTATGTTACGTGACTTTAGAAACTCACTGTATAAAAATGAATGTAAATAATGATAAAAAACGCACTTATCGTAAGGCTTGTCTCCAAACATGTGAGCAATGCTGTTAATAGTCCAGGTCAAATGCAAACTGATAGTATATCTCAGTACTGCAGCGAAACAAAATGACCCAATTGCAGTTTCTCCCCAGAAGTACCATGGAATTAATGCAGGAATCACAAAGCAGAATAAAGGAGCCATAATCAAATAATATCTGCAAACAATTACTTAATTTTAGTAATTTGAAATAATAATACCAATAAAATTCCTCAAAGCTGCTGATTGAAGTAAAATAAACACTGTTTTGCTATTTAAATGTGTTTTGATATTTAAATTTGTTTTGCTATTTAAGTTTGTTTTGCTAATTAAATTTGTTTTACTATTTAAATTTGTTTGGCTATTTAAATTTGTTTTGCTTTTAAATTTGTTTTGCCTTTTGTTTGTTGTAAATAATTTTTTTAATTGTAAAAAGAATTCTACACAATTATTCGTCATTTAAACACCAAATATTAGAAAACTAACTTGTGTTGAAACATAACAACAGGATCCTTTTCCAAGTCCGACATGTCAACAGTTTTTCCCTTGATTGTGACTGCAGGATGTTTGCGAATTGTGAGCCAGCCCATGTGAGCAAAGAAAAAGCCTCGTTTGGCATTATGGGGATCCGCATGTGTCTCCGTGAACTTGTGGTGAACTCTGTGATCCCGACTCCATTCCCAAATGCTGTTCTATTAATATTCAAAAATTGGATTCCAGAAAATTCGACATTAAAATAATCATCTTAAACATTAAGAAATACCTGGAGAGCCATTGTTTGTGCAAGCATAAGAAATACTCTGAGGGGAAATCTGGCCCTGTAGCTTTTATGGGACCAGAGTCTGTGACTTCCTCCGGTCACACCAAAAGACCCGGTATAAAGTAGAATTACACCTATTCAAAAATGATTAAACTTTATAAAATATAATTATAATTACATTAGTTATAATATAAAATATAATGATAATTTATAAAGTAATTTCTCATTTCTAATATTCTTTAAATGGTTGTTTTAAGTATTTTCTGAAATTTTACCAGAATTAATAGACAAACTTACTGTACACAAATGTTTGCCACATGATGTGTCCAAATGCGAATAAGTAACCTGCATAAAGTGTTGTTGAGTGGAGAAAAACAAAAGCAAAAATAATTCTCCAGACGTACTGTTTTGGGGGATATTCTTCACTGTATATATCAATCTCCTCCTTCTCCTCTTTCTCCTTTACTGCATTTTCTTGTTTCAAATTATTTATTGGAACAGAAGACGCATTTTCTGATTTACTTGTCATTGCTGTCAAGATTTCGGCCATCACGGATGACTCCATTTTCAATCCAGTTGTTCCTTCCCCTATTTATTTATTATTAATGTATTTGTATTAATACTATTTTTATTAATTTATTAATTCATTTAGTTTATTACTTTAATTAATTAATTTATTTAGTTTATTACTTTAGTTTATTTATAACTTTAATTAATTTATTCAGTTTTATTACATTTTTGATGGATTAATTTATTTTTATTTCATTTTTATGAATTAATTTAGTTTTATTACATTTTTAGTTTTAATAATGTTTATTTTAACTTTTATTTTTGAATTCTTAATTCCCAATAAATAAACAAAAAAGCTGAACGTACCGGAACACTAATTTCTGAAATTCTGACACTGATCCTTTAGCTATGAGTAGGGAAGCAGCTAAAGTGAAGCAACGATAGATGCTGTCTCTGGAGAGTTTCAAATAAAAGTGAATGCATGACTTTGTTGTAAAGCGAGTTGGTCTTCAAACGTTGTTCTCATGAAACAAGTATTCTCATAAGGTAGGTACCCAAAATTGCATGAATATTATGGAACATTATAGTGTGTGTTAATATTTCGCAATGGCAACTCTCTTGGCTAAGCACCTTGCTATCGGTTTATCTTATAAATGCAGAATTGTCTAATCTAAGTCTCCTAATTACGGCGTCTTACGAAATCCTATGTACGTCAGGTATGGATTTAGTTGGGAGTCCCAGAAAACCAACCATGCATAATAATACATTAGCAAACACAATCAAACCTGCGAGCTAGTGCTCACAGCTAATGGAACCGTGTGGTCTGCCCGTATGTATGTCACCACTGTGACCCTTTTCTTTTACGGCTTGTCGTTAGTTGGATTAGTGTAAGCTTATAGTCTACAGGGTATAAAATAACTAAAGTACCCTCATTTACCGGAAGAACCAAAAGTAGCACATCAAAACTGTTTACACCAATCGAAAGCCAGTAGAAAATTACATTGAAATCCTAGTTTTCTTCAAAATCCGTTAAAGTTAAGTGGGTCAAATAATTCGGTGAAAAGAAAAAGTACAAAAATAAGCCCGGTTTTTGTGGATTCGGATTTCTTCCGGGCGCAAAAATAGTTTTTTTGAAATAATATTTTTACAACAGCAATCCATGTTATTTTATTGATTTTTCCTGATTTTTTAATAATAATAAGTTGTTGAATTTTCAACATTTCTGGAGTTTTCTCCCAGATTCCAGGAAATTCCAGAAAATTTGAAAATTCAACATTGTCTGATTATTATGAAAAATTCAGGAAAATTCCCTAAAATAACATGAATTGCAGCTGTAAAAATATAATTTCAAAAAAATTTTCTTTGCGCCCGGGGAAAATCCGAATTCTCAAAAACCGGGCACATTTTTGTACTTCTCCTTTTCACCAAATTATTTGGCCCACTTAACTAACCGATTTTGATGAAACCTGGGATTTTAATGTAACTTTGTACTGGCTTTCGATTTGTGTAGACAATTTTGATGTGCTACTTTCGGTTCTTCCGGTACAGGGGGTACTTCAGTTGTTTTTAACCCTGTACATAAAAATGACTTCAGGGACAAGGAACAACACTGTTCTGATCAGAGCAGCAGTTTAGTATACTGAATCATTAACTAGAAAACTAATCTTAATAGCGTACACCTACTATTTCATATGGTACATTGATTATTCCTTCTTTGACAAGTGCACTGAGGGAAAAGAATGAATGAGTTTCTGCATCCTTATTTCTTTCAAATATTTATTGTGCTTGCAAGGCACGGCAGCACATTTAATTTTAAACTTTATTGACCATATAATTATCAGGGAAGTGAGACGTAGGAAAGGAAGACAGGGAATCCAAAGTCAAATAAAATTAGCATTCTTAGGCTGCGCAATTAAAGCGACCTAGAAAAAAATATATTTACATTGCAAGTTCCTTTTATGAAAATTCCCATCCCATGGATGTAGAATTAATTACAACAATAGTTTTATGATGGCTCCTTTACCTTATCCATTGAATTTACTATATATGGTCTAATTAATGTCTTTCAAAAACCGTATTTTTTGGTTTTTCGATTTAACGTACTTTTTGTTTTGCTTTTCAATTTGAGAGTTTTGCATTTAATACAATTTTCCATTCGTTGTGTATTTTTTTATTACACAATGTTATCACACTCGTAGTGAACAGAGGTGAAAAAGTTCACGTTCAGAACTGAAAAACAGTTCGTTCGTTCAGTTCATTTGAACTGAACGAACGAACTATTAGAGTTTTTCGCCATGACAGTTGAACTGAACGAACGAACTGAGCGGAACATGCAGAACGAACTGAACGAACTGCATAGGATCACCAGTTCATCAGTTCAGATCATTGTACAGTATGCACAGCTAAATTTTAAGGTACTACAATGTATTTTTTAATAGAAATCAATTAGTTTGACCGTCAAAATGCAACCTGGTGCTCCATCTGTGCAATGAACACTAAACTTGATGGCCATTTGCACTCTGTGTACCGATATTTGTGAGCTGAACTGAGTCAGCTGAGCGATGTGATCTGAGCTCTGAGGGTTTGAGGTGCGCTTTTGAGCTGAACGTTGAACTGAACTGAACGAACGAACGAACTTCGCCCAACTCCAGTTCGCGAACTGAACGAACTGTTCAACGGGTGCCGTTCAACTTTTTGAACGAACGAACGAACGCTTCAGCGTTCAAATGAGCGAACGAACGAACTTTTGGGGTGAACTTTTTCACCTATGGTAGTGAATACTATTACGTATACGCATTTACTTCTCTTGGAGTATGTAAATAAAACCCACACAGCTATAGGTCTTTTAAATACAGAAAACAAGTAATTGCGGAACACCACTATTTCATTTTGCAATGTAACCTAACACCTGTTTGGAGTTCACTTTTATAATACATGATTTCATGTTAGGGAATGTCCGTATTCCACAAGATTTTGTAATGCTGGAAAATCCTATTTACTTTTCTGTGATTTGAGAGAATATGGACACAACAGAACTAGTCAGCTTTTCCCCACCTATTTCCTTAGCCAAAAGTTTAATACCTTACCTTTTATACAAAATTCGCTAAATTCAAAATTTGATTTCCTTCCAGTAATTATCAAATTCTGATTTTGTTTGCAATTTGAGATGAGGCTTTCAAAATGATGGGTATTTTGGTATATTTTAGTGATCAGAAAAATTCAGACAGAAATAAATACATTCCGTGGAATTCACAAATTCCTATTTTTCTTGTTGACAATAATTGACTCCTATAAAGTATCTGCGATACGTAATAAAATAATAAAAATGAAAATTACGTGATGAGGAAAATTAATGAATTTACCAGTTTGATGAAATACTAATGGTTTCCCATTCTTAAGAAAAAACTAAGGTTAAGTACAAGTTCAGTTTTATTTAAGTGTCCAAATCAGTACAAAGTACCTGGAAACAGGTCATTTCATTGTTCAGCATTAAAACAGTAAATCATTCTGTTCTGATACACGTTACAACACTTTTAGCACTTATTGAGAGGTATTCCCGTAATTTTCTCATCAGCAACGATAAATAGCTCAATGTAATTGCTTGCATGTTACTTCATAGATAGCTTCACGCAAATACTATGTAGTACGAATGATAAAAAACACCGCACCTATAAGAAAATGGAAATAAACGGAAAATACACGACAAAGCGTTAATGCAAGCATAAAATAGGCAAAACATCCCATTCTTGAAGAAACGAACATTATAGGACAACAGGTTTTTCACAAAAATCTTTTGGTGAAACAATTTTTGTGAAAAAAAGTCTTTTGGAGGAGTATTTACATATGTCCTAGCGCCGGGTCAAAGTTCTGCTGTCCTCCATAGAAAATAATAGAAATAAAGGCAAATTATGAAAAATATGGCGAATTATAGGAAATGCAGGCTGAATAATGGATGATAGATAATTGCATTAAATATTCTCAATAAAGCAACTTGATATTCTTTGTCGTTTAGGACATTTGTCATTACATGTATATACCAATACAAATGGAATCTGAAAAAAGATACATTGTATAACATTTTAAACATGTTATACAACTGATAACTTAAACTGGAATAAAATACTTAGGTTTCCACAATTTTAGGACAACCGCCCAGATTAAGTTGAAGTTCACTTTTATTCACATGTCCAACTCAGCATAACATGTAAACAAGCCAATTGATTACTGAGCATTAAAATCATGGTACTTAATTCTCATACATATCATAGTGTTTGCAACATTGGTAACACATAGTGAGAAATATTCTGATACATTTTCTCATTGCTGTAAGTCTTTTTAGCTAATTTTGTGAGAAGCACACTTTGTAATGGGTCGTCATTTAATCCTTCCATGCAAATTAATGGAATCAGCAGGAAAGAGCAAGTCTACGGACTTGTGAAAGTCGCAGGCGTGAATTATATGAACTAATGAAAATAGCAGTAGAATTATTTAAATTAGCAGAAATTTGTCAATGCATATCTTTAGTCATATACACTCATTGAAGTATTGTGCAGCAACAATAATTGTAAAAGCCTGTTGAGTTATAAAATGAATACGAAAACAATAATTAATCTGTCAATGAAGGCACAGTTGAATAACGAGTAAATACAGTTGTGGGACATTATAGTTGTTTCAAAAGAATTTTTTGTGTGCGCTTAGGACGTCCCCTCTTTTTCTTCTGGCCTGCAGAAATGATTTTTGCCTTTAGACTGACTGATTTTGACTGCTACTTTATGTAAGAGAATTCCTTATAATCGTTTATTGTTCCAGAAGGTATTTGACAGGAAATCTAGCCTTAAAATTTGCTGTAAGACTCCAGTTCACAGACTAGGGTAGTATTGCCAAGTAAAAAATAAAACACACAGCTTTATAGAGCCTTACCATTTCGGACGTCTATTTTACCTGCATTAGCTCTGCTTATAACATTCTAATGTCTGTGTCTCTTAATGTTGTATAGAAACTAGTTAGACTAGACATGGATTATTAAAACATTCATGACCTTACTGGAGACACTTAGCCACCTTTGTAGCTAAGCGACGTTCAAAGCTTCTATTTGACTTGAAAACTATTGATTTGTAATAAACCATTTTTATTTTTTGAAATAAATTACAAATAGAAAGTTGCAGGAAGGTCTTAGTTGTAAGTGTTCTAACTGTATATTTCGAAAATGCAATTTGTCAATTACATGCTAATCGTTCCCAGATATAAAAAATTTCCGATTTATTCCCATATGCTGGTTTCAGGAATAAAGGAATTATTCGTTTGCAGAAATTATAGATTTTTAAGATATGTATTGAAAACCTAGTTTAGTAGTTTATGCTTTAGGCTGGATATGAAATATAGATTGCGACATAGTTGAATAGTAGGATTAGTTGCATTAATCTTTAGTTTTGCGTACAAGGGATTAAGTGATACAATTATAAATATTTGGTAATGCATTGGTAATTGTACAATTAGAACACTTGTTAGACCCGTAAAGTTTGGAGGTGCAGAGCAAATCCCAGTAGCCATGCAGGTAGTCTAAAGATTGTCTTATAATCAATATAATGATAATTAATTGCATTTATTTTATTTAACAATAGTAACAATAGTAATAATTCTATCTTACAGAATTTTGAATAAATTTACTGTGTTGCCATTTTTATTTTGTTGACAAATTTGACTTAACTTTCAAGTCGAGGTACACTATTTTTAAATCAGCAAAAGAACAGTTTATTATCATCTAGGGTATGTATCTCTGAAATATAACCAGAATTCATAAACAGCATGTATATTTTGATAGATTAAATTCAAATACTTCTCAAGTAGAAAAAATACACAAGGAAGAAAGATCAGATATCCAAGTAAATGAAAAATTGCACCAATTTTCATGTCAAAGCTAAAACTGAGAAATTTCCCTTCCGCGTGCTTTTGTTCTTCTTTGAATCTAAATGTCCAAGGGTGGAAATGTTTTAGATTTCTCCAAATGTCAAGGAAGCCCACTTCGTTAAGTTCTTGGACAACATTTAGCATTTCATAACGAAAGCAACCTCTAGACATCCACGCCGAGGGTGCCAGCGGTGCAGCACGCTCGACAGTTGCATGACATTTTAATAGAGGCAAAATATATTGGAGAAATGACAGATAATGTTGAGTCTCCGAATCCCTAATATCAAAAAAGAGCTTGAGCTTCGTGTCTGAAAAGCACTTTTCGAGTATTTCTCTGAATGGCAAAGATGCATTAGTTTTATCTGTATCATAAAAGTGCACACTTGAATTTTCTTTATCAGTGACATTATACTGCACGAAGAAATGATGATAAGCAAAATACTCAAAATCTTTTTGCAACCCAGATAAACGTCCAGTGATGAGCACCATTTTATAATCATTTTGAATTAGTTCACCGAAATTCTTCATAATTTTTTTGTCCAGTGGAACAATAACTTCAGTTGTGATATACTCTTCGTATTGAGTTACCAGAATATTCAACATCAGACATAGAATTCCATAAAACAATAGTTTCCTTCGGTTGTGATCTTGACGGAGAAGAATCGCAATGGCGGAAACAAAGAAATTAATAATATTTTCAAAAGTGATTCTACTCTTTGCAAATTTAAATATAATTGCATTAGCTGTAAGGCAAGACGTTATCAAAAGTAGCCACGTACTCTTGTCCATTATGGTAATCCAGATCGATAAGGACCTTTGGTAATA
>CM036941.2:5184489-5220489 GCA_020352615.2 Yoshiicerus persimilis
TGGCTTTAGTCGAATTTTTGGATTTCAGAAAACGTTTCAGTTTCGGCAAGCGATTTTACATTGGGGAATTAAATTGGGACGAAATGGAATTTAAAGACAGTGGTATGAATGAACACGTTGCTGTAAAATCATCATTTTATATCTTCGAAGATGACCAAAATGGACGTGCTTTTTCCGAAGAAGATTTTCATGAACTTACGTTATCCTTCTGGTAGCCCTCTGCCATAATACATCTAAATACGGGTATTAATGCTAACTCCAATTGACTATCTCTACGTTTAACTAAAATGAATATTAATTGTCATTAATTTTAAACATCAAGAATGTCGTTATCATATTGCAAAAATTATATATTTACTTTACTATTCCGTATTCTTGACTTACGTTAAAAATGCGCTTTAGCCCGCCATATTCCCAATTTTGGAATGTGCGGAAAAGTTACAATCAACTGTATGTCGAATCAACTGAAAGTGAAAAGTTATCATTTAACCTAATAAAAACAGTTATAATACTACATTATCGACATTTTAGGTTTATTTCGCCAATTACTTTATTTTCTAAACTTAATTCGCCAATAAATCTGAGAATTTTGTATAAGCATCTGAGAAACGTATTTAACATGTGAGAATTTTTTGATTTCTCCAGCTATTATACTTTGTCCAGAAGAGAGGCATGAACTTGCTTTAATCATTCCGCGACACCCTGTACTTATTTCATATCTTAGAATGTTTATCTTCGATTTTAAAATATGTGATACACGGACCTATGTTCAACAAAGTACAGTTATAAATATTGGCGAATTACTCTCATTTTTTTAAATCTGAGTATTATCCACCAATAAATATATGAATCGAAGATAAACATTCCAAGAATCGAAATGCGTACATAGTTAAAATTCTAAGAGAATAAATATTTTCGAAATTGATATCAAAATGTTAAAATATCATGATTAACATGTAAATGATCGTCCCCCATGATTTTATTTCCCAATCAGGAGCAAATGTTCCTGATGGTCCCTTAAATTATGACAGAGTAATTAGATTACTACTAAAGCGATTTACTGTTAGAAAACCAAGTTCTGAAAATGCCATATTTACCATTAATTGCATTATTATATGTATAATATACGCTTTCCTAAATGTCATTTAAAGGATCTCTACAACGGCAGACAAAATAACACGAAGACACCGCGCCAAGTTCGAGAGTATTATCAAAGTTGTGAATTTACTGTAAGAGAAATAATCTGAAACTGAAACAATACAGAAACAAAACATAAGAAACTGCAGTATAGTCGGAATCTAATTTTAAAAGAATAATTTGTTTAAATCCCCAATTCTCACAAGTAAGTCTTATCAGTGATTACTTTCCAATGTAGTATTGGCTTTTAACTTTTTATTTACTTAAACTTTTTACAACCCTAAAATAGAGGACATCAGACAGGGAGTACGAAGTCATCAGACATCCAGCAGATTTTTGAGTGTTTAGTGGGAGGGAACATTTAGCATTAGTTATCTAGTAACCCTGGATTCAATCATATTCTTTTGTAAGTATTGTCAAAGCACGTTTCGAGAAAAATAAGAGATTTAATAGTAGAACGTAAAATGTGTTATAGTTATAGATATCTAGCTATCTGTTAAAAAACCAATTGAGAAGTACATTAGAATTGAAGAAGGCAGTTTAAAATACGAAATGATTAACTTTGATAATTAAGTTTGCATTTGATGACAAATTAAATATGTAAACGTGTTAAAGATACTATTGCACAAAATCTCTGCATAGCTGTGGCAGAGTTCTAAAGAGACATGAGGCAGTCCATGAGTAACTTCTTGGAGACTTTCGGGCGTTGTTCAAGTCTTGTAAACAGCTGTGCTTACATACCTTTCACGTTAATTTATAATTTACATCCATTTACACCTTCGTCATTGACAAATCAAAATAATAATAACTTGACCCATTTTTTACACATTGTAGGTTTCGATTCTGTTCCTAATATTTTTTAATTATTTAAGGTTTTTTGTAGATTGACGATGAAAAACGAAAACCCGGACACTGAATCGACTGACAGAGGCCTGTTTTGCAAAAGAGTATACAAATGATGTTTCAATTACTCTGTTTTGGTATTCCGTGGAGCAATTAAAACAAACCTACACTTTTTGAAAATGAAGGATCTTAAAGAAGAAATGGAAGTCCCTGAGTACGCACAGCAGGATCCTCTTGGTAAAAATATAATTTTATAGTGTAATTAATAATTTTACAATTGACAATATTTTAAACCTGGTCTACATAAATACAACACATGCAAAAAATGCCAAATCATTTCAAAATAGTGTAAAAGTATTTTAAATCATTCTCCAAGAAATTATTGTGTATTGAATTGTGTTATTTTGAATTACTGTAGATGATTCTGAAGATTTTGAAAATATGCTCAATCCATTCGACCTTTTGGAAGTTTCGCCTGTAGATGTGGCCTGTGCGCCCCATTTGGGTGGTGATGTCGACATTTTCGTACAAGAAAAAGCTCCATTTCGGTGTGAAGATTGCTATGTCGCTTTTCCCGATTACAGTAGTTTTCGGTACCACGTTATTGTTCGTCACGGAAAAGATCCAGTCGTGTTGTGTGATACTTGTGGGCAACCCTGTAGCTCGAGAGAGTCACAGCACCGTCATAAAATGGAATCGCACATGCCTAAAAGTGAAGTTAACCAAATTATGAACAGTCCTAAGTTTATTATTATTTCGCAAGGGCCTGTTTTATCTTTAAAAAAGAAAAAACCGCAAAAGAAAATGCAAAAATCCAAAGTCAGAAAAAAACCAATTAAAACAATTTCTAAAAAAGTTTTACGCGATTGCAAAAAGAAACTGAAACGCTTGGATTCAGTAATGAAGTGCAATAAAGTAAGTGATCACAATAAGTCTGACGAAGAATATTCTCCTGAAGAACCAGGAAGACGCAAAAATGTTACCAGTGATGCTCCTAAGACGTATAACTTACGACCAAGTCGAAAAGGCAAACCAAAGGAAGAACCGATGGAAGATATTGAACCAGTTAAACCTAAAAACCTAAAATTAGAAACAGGGTCCGTGAAATGTCAAGAGTGCAAAAGTCGTTTTCATTCCGATGAAGGACTGGAAAACCATAGAATTGCAAAACATGGATATAAACCTCCTGACATAAAAGCCAAATGCGCCATTTGTGGAAAAGAATTCAAAAGTTTCAGTGTTTACAAACGACACGGTCCTGAGAAATGTACAAGAAAACCAGAAGAACGGAAAATCAAATGGAATCTGAGAAAAAGAAAATCTTGACATATCACATAATTCAGCGAACCACAGTTTTGTTGAATAAACTCACCAAAAATAATGTGCAACCACTTGTAAGTTTAATTTAAGTACTATTTATTACTTTAAATGTGTTCGTAACTGTCATCTAGTTAAGCCATATCCAAACATCATTTTTATTTTAACGTACCGCTTAATAGATAGTAACTTAAATATTCAGTGTGTCCTCGTGACGAAACTTTGTGTCATTCTCGATTTACTGTGGTTATAGTATTTATAATTTATTGCTGAGATTATTGAAAATTGTTTAAGCTGTATTTCCAAAGTTATGTTAAGTTTCAGTTTCAGATTCGTAAATTAATTTAGTAGCGTTGTATATATTGCTACTGAGTTTTAAAAAACGGAGCATGTATTCAGAAACTTATGTCTTAACTATTTGTAAATGCTTAAAACCAACTTATATTTATTGCAATGCCAATTTTATTTATTCCCATAAAATACTATAATGATTTTAAGTTGTATCTAATGTGGTATAAAATAAAACGCAGATTTGCAATCACGCAGGAAACAGGGGTCAGTTTTTGCAAAAGAATCCCTTTTTGTTAGTAAAGACAAATGTGAAGCCCTTGTTTTAAATAAAACAGTCTTAAATGCCCGAACTTTGGGAGATGGTTTAGAATACATGTGCATTCTCCAGTTTTACAACAATGTACTGCCATAACCCATATTCTGGCCTTGGCAATTAGGGAGTCTCCGCATTCAACGGTACACATTTTTCACTCAGTCCCCTAACCCTACTTCCTACTATAGAGCCATAATGTTATTGATATTTTTGTTTTACATGCAAAAATTGGCTTTGAAAAATGATTTTCGTACTTAACACGGCAATAATATTTCAAACACTTGTATTTAGTATTTTTAAACCAAAAAATCTCCTTTTCTACAAGCCAAGGCAAAAAATTATATAAACGTCCCCGTTTCCCTACATATAGGGAAGCCACAGCAGGTATTCATGCACACTTCATCGTATAAATCATTCGTACACCTTTCCATTTGTGTTCGTGCCGGCGAGTGAAGGTCAACTCTGACTTTGTCAACAAAAAGATAGTTTCGTGTTTCGTATAGATAGTCCTGACCTGATATTGAAAGAGTGATAGCAGAGATATCAGCTGTGCATATGATATTTTCAACTTCATTCTCTCGCATTATTACAATAAACATTTCTCCTGCCCGAACTGCGTTTTACTATAAGCCCTCCAAGTATTCATTTTGGTGTCTGCGCTGAAAAAACGGAAAAGTGGTAAGTATTATTACGTTAATTGATATTTATGTTTATTATTAAGGTTTATATCAATAACTAACATTTAATTTTTTGAGTATTCTATAATTCCAACTTTAGTTTTAATCATAGAACGATTGCTATCTTCCAATTGTCATTTTTTGACTTGGCAATTAAGCATTTTAAATATTGAGAAACTAAAATACTACATTTATTATTAAAATGATTACTACAAGAGGTAAAATTATTGACAGGAGATGGGCACCGAGTATAAACTGACGTATTACAATATCACCGGAAGAGCAGAACCTATTCGTTACATGTTTGCTCTGGCTGGCGTTTCTTATGATGATTTTCGCATTCCCAATGACAAAACTACTCATCCGATATTACCCCAGAAATAAAAGAAAGTAAGTCGTTACTGCAAAAATTAATTTTTATTAATTGTTTCGATATTATTCCGTAAGAACCATTCTAACTTTGTATTTTTATGTGCTAATTTTTAGAACTTCCTTGGGGTCAGATTCCAATACTGGAATTCGATGGGAAGACTTTGGCTCAATCTTTCACAATCGCACGTTTTATTGCACGGAAGTATAATTTCGCTGGAGCAGACGATTTTGAGTCCGCCAAGTGTGACGAACTTGTTGATGCTCTGAGTGACTTTTGGGATGGTATATTTTCTCTTCGTCTTCCAAAATTCTTCATTAGAATTCCAAAAATGAAATAAAAAATATTGCATAAATATGTTTAAATATATTTAAAAAGTACGATTTTTGGATTTGGAACCCAGGCTGGAAACCGTTTATGAGCGAACGAGATCCAGAGAAGCAGAAGGAATTATTTGAAGAAATAAAGAAGTCACTGATTCCGAAATATTTCAAAAGATTCAACGAGGTGCTTCTGGACAACGGTGGGAAATGGCTTGTTGGTTCTGGAGTGACTTGGGCGGACTTGATTTTCGCCCACTCAGTACGCATGATGTCTTCACACAGAAAAATAAATATTACTGAGGGTTTTCCTGCATTGCAAAATCTTGTTGAATCCGTTCATGCTATTCCTCAAATAAAGGAGTGGATAGAAACTAGACCTAAGACAGCAGTTTAATAATTCTTACTATATATGCTTACTAATTTTATTATTGCTGATTTTAATCCTCAACAATTCAATGGCCTGTATTCTTGTACTTTGTACGGATTTGGACATGTGTAAATAAATATGAACTGTAAGTTTATGCCAAATGAGTAAATAAAAATAAATGTTCCCATGTAATCACGGACGATGTCTTGAATCAAGTGAATGTATTTGTATTTATTTACGCAATCAATGTGATTCTCTCTCTGTTTGCTATACTGAAAAGCTATATGCTTATTATATACTACGTGTTTCTACACTGCATTGATGATAATAAATGTATTTAGTAAGTAAGCAAATTCAACTCTTATGATTATAAAGTCGATTCTAACGTCTTCTCAGGGAAATATACCTGCTGAGGGTTTTCCAGTATTACAAAATCTGGTATGTTCATGATATTACTCAAGCAAACGACAAGAGTCAGTAAAATGTTGTCAATAATTTATGTATCTTCTTCTACAGTTCAATTTTACATTTTTAAAACATCTAACACAGAGTTCCAGTACAGAAGTTTCCTTGGTCTCCAATCTACAGAATGCCAAAATTGCACTTGTATATGTATTTACCCTGAGAATTTCCTAAACCAAGAATTAAAATAAACCATTGCAAAACATGAAACAAAAAATACAGAAAATAGAGCATCTTACAAGCCACACGTAAAGTTTAAGGTATTTTATTTATATTTTGAGGTTTTTATTTTTATCATGGATCCGAAAAATCCCATTTTTGAAAGGATGTCTAGACTTAGTCCCACCAAAACCCATTGAAAGTTTCTGCAAAATATTTCAATGCGTTCCTGAGTTATGTGCGACTCACAGACAGATAGACATAGCGTCTTCCCACATTAGCTTTTGCTACTGAATAAAATGTACCAGCACCAGGCAGGTGAAGGGAAACAGGTTCACTCGCAATATCCCAGCACCATGTTATAGCATTGCACAAGTTCATTCTCTAATAAAATATCTGACTTGATTAGGAAACCGTATTACAATTAATTGAGATTAAGAAATATTAGTTGGCAAATATTTTACCTACGTATTCTCCAATGTTCACATGAATTTTGCGCATATCCTGTGTGGGAATATTTGCTCCATGAAAAATATATTTCAAACTAAAACCTATGGGTACGTTGCACAGTATGCATTTAGTATTACATTGAATTTTCCAGAGAGAGGTTGTCACATAAAACGATAGCAGCAGGTTTGATTTAATTTACTTATGAGCAGAGTTACTAACAAATAAAAAATAAGACAAAAGGACCCCGTTCAGCATTTGTGGTCGTCCCCAAAATCTGAGTTACTATTCAGAATGGAGTCCACCGTGATGGCTGAGATATTGAAAACAATGACAAGCAAACCAGAATATCAGGTAAATAATTTGAAAAAGGATAAGGAGGAGGACATTGATATTTACAGCGACGTGTACCCTCCAAGGCAGTACGCCTGGGTTACTATTTTCGCCCTTGTCTCTATTCACGCATTCGCAGCTTATGGATTCATCTTATTCCTAATGGAACAAATCATGTGGCAAACATTTGTCTTTGGTAAGTTTGAAATTCTGCCATTTAAAGGGTCATTAGAATAATGAGAAGATCGTTAGAATAATGTGAAAGATCATTAGAATAACGTGAAAGATCCTTAGAACAACGTGAAAGATCCTTAAAAGTATGAAAAATCCTTAGAATAATGTGAAAGATCCTTAGAATAACGTGAAAGATCTTTAGAAGTATGAAAAATCCTTAGAATAATGTGAAAGACCATTAGAATAATGTGAAGTATCATTACAATATGTGAAAGATCATTAGAATAATGTGAAAGAACATTAGAATAATGTGAAAGAACATTAGAATAATGTGAAAGAACATTAGAATAATGTGAAAGAACATTAGAATAATGTAAAAGAACATTAGAATAATGTGAAAGAACATTAGAATAATGTGAAAGAACATTAGAATAATGTGAAAGAACATTAGAATAATGTGAAAGAACATTAGAATAATGTGAAAGAACATTAGAATAATGTGAAAGAACATTAGAATAATGTAAAAGAACATTAGAATAATGTGAAAGAACATTAGAATAATGTAAAAGAACATTAGAATAATGTGAAAGAACATTAGAATAATGTGAAATGTCATTAGAATAATAAGAAAGATCATTAGAACATGTGAACGGTCATTAGAATTAATACTTATTTTTTACTCATTTTAATGATTTAAATCATTAATGAAATGTTAATTCAAATTGTAATGATACTTCCCATTGTTTTAATGACTGTTTAAATTTAAGTCAATTTAAAAAACCTCCTAATGCAGAATTAATTGTAAACGTACAGAATTAATTGAAATTGTAATTAGATTAAATCTATTTTGACTAGGTACGCTATTTCTTTACCTCAGCGCTTTTGGTGTAACTGGAGGAAGCCATAGACTCTGGTCTCATAAATGCTACAAAGCAAAGCTACCCCTCAGAATATTTCTTATGCTTGCACAAACATTGGCTCTCCAAGTATTTCTAAATACCTCATTTATTTGTAAAATAAATTTATATAGTTATTTTCATCAAGAACATTTCTAAACTAACGAATACTATTAGAACAGCATTTGGGAGTGGAGTCGCGATCACAGAGTTCATCACAAGTTCACGGAAACACTGGCTGACCCCCATAATGCCAAACGAGGTTTTTTCTTTGCTCACATGGGCTGGCTCACAGTTAGAAAACATCCAGCAGTCACAATCAAGGGAAAGACTGTTGACATGTCAGACTTGGAAGCCGATCCTGTTGTTATGTTTCAACACAGGTTAGTTTGCATTTAAGATAATTAATTACTATCCGCATTTTTACAATTTTATAAAGAATCAATATATATTTGCTTCCAAAAAACTCGTAGTTAAATACAAGTTCACATATCCATTTTGGAAAGCAAGGAAATATTATTTTAGCATTGCGGAAATTGAAAAACAAACCATATCTATTATTTTAAGTTCCTACTTTATTATTGTGTTGTTATTTTGCTACTTTATTATTTTTAATATTATTTTGTTATCGTTACAATTCTATTATACATACTTTATAATTGTTATAATTTTATTATATTTTATAATTGTTGCAATTTTATTATATTTTATAATTGTTATAATTTTATTAAATTTTATAATTGTAACAATTTTATTATATTTTATTTTTGTGATAATTTTTTTAATATTTTACTGTTGTTACTTTTGTTAGTATTTTTTATTTATTATTTCTAATCTTAAACTACAAGTACTTGATTGATTGCAGATATTACAAGATTGTGGCTCCTATTTTCGCCATCGTGATTCCTGCATTAATTCCATGGTACTTCTGGGGTGAAACTGCAATCGGGTCACTTTGCTTCGCATCAATGTTAAGATATGTTCTCAGTCTACATTTCACTTGGACTATAAACAGTATTGCTCACATGTTTGGAGACAAGCCGTACGATAAGTAAGTCTTTTACCCTTAGTTGCATTAATTTTTATAGTTTCCATTTCTAATAATGTATTTTGTGTTAGAAATATCGGTCCGGTGGAAAGTGAGTATGCGTGGTTTACTCTTGGCGAGGGGTGGCACAATTATCACCACACATTCCCCTGGGACTACAAGGTGGCTGAACACGGAGGATTGCTCCACAATGCCACTGCATTTTTCATCGATCAGTTTGCAAAAATTGGGTGGGCCTACGATTTGAAAACTGTTCCTCCGCATATCTTAGAGCAACGAATCAAGCGAACGGGAGACGGGTCTCATAAAATCAGTCAAGGAGCTCTCGGTCAAGATGGCGCAGCAGAGCGCGGTCCCTGCGCCTGGGGAGATGCTGATATTCCTCCAGAAAACATCCTCATCACTCGAACTTTGCACGAGAAAAAGGAGAAATAATTACAATGAGTTGATTCTTATTTAAATGTTGTTTTTAAATTTTTTTAAAATTGCGTTTCTTCCTTCCTTAATACTACTATTAAATGGTATCATGTGCTACTGAAATTGTGAATGGAATAGAAATGTCAAATAAATACTCTCGATTGCCAAGAAATGTTAAACATTTTACAGATGAAAGAATATCTGCAAATGTTCCCTTATGTTACAAAAGAATTTTTTATAAAGGCGTGAGAAGATGCATTTTTCTTAATTAAACAAGCTTTTGCTTACTTTATCTATAAGAGGGTTCAACTATCTTGGAGACATAGTGCGGCATTTCACATGAAAAATATTTGAAAATACTTTACTGAAAATACCTACGCAAATATTGTTGACTTTTCGTACCGCTTAGCGTTTCTTATTTTTCATTGGTTTTAAGGTTGGCGTGACATCGTTTTAATACATTGTATGTTAGAGTCTGTAAATATTGATATATTAACTGCCAGAAAAATATAGTGGATTGTTACATACTTAGATTTCATACGCATTTGCTTCATAAGACTTCTTAATAATCGATGATGATGACGCAAATAGCTCTCCTAGAAACATTAAAATCTATATATCAGTAGACAAAAAGAAATCGATTCAGTTTCTGCCATTACTGTCTGATTTGGCTGTACAAAATATATTTAAGTATTAGACATAAGAAATTGATATAAGTGGTCAGAATATTTATCAAACTAAAATAGTGATATTGCTATATCATAATTTTCAGAAATTAAGAGTTCATTATCATATTTATTGGGACATAAAGTAACACACACCTACAATATAATGGTTTTACATAAAATGAATATCACGACTATTCTCCCTATTCTAGTGTATTGTTTTATTATCGTTACAGAATTCCAAATTGTGTTGGCATCACCCTCAAAGTGTGATTTGGATATTGTCTTGTTTGCAAGTAATTTGTCAGATTATTTTTTCGAAGAAATTGAATTCTCGCCACGAACTCTCATTTTTAGTGAAACTGTAAATTTTACTAAATGGAATGCCAATTACAAAGGGAGGAGTTCATACCTGAGTTCATTGTCAAACACACAGTGTAAATTTCTTGTAATGGTAGAGCCACCTGAGAAGAGAATAAATTATATTCCACATTTTCCAAGTGTATTTGGTCGAGAAATAGATCGACCAAGCGATAGGATTCTAATAATTAGCACAAAAACTAACATTGATAAATTGAAAGAGAATTTCGTGATTCATTTGGGATGGACGAGTGCAGTTTATTTTATGGTCATCAATTCTACGGAGGATTTTGAAATGTTAGCATTGTCACCATTCACTAAGGAATTTGCAAAGATCGATTTTACAATATCTCAAGAACTACAGAGAAGAGTCACAAGAAAAGGTTTACGTAGAAATCTTCACAAAATGAATATCCTTACTATTGATAAGGACATTTTAGACAACGCAGTTCATAGTAGACGCCATTGTGCTTTATCGCCTTACTTTCTTATTAACAGAGGAATACTTAATAATTGCAGTTTGGGTTACGCTCAATTACCAGTTTCTGAACTACTATCTGATTATTTAAATTTTACATCCATCTACCATAATTATAAGAGTTTTCCAAATGCGGTTTGTGGTTTTGTTCTTCAAGAAGGCAATTATGTAGAACGATTGAAATATCAATGGAACAAAATTTTTTATGCAACTACTCCTGCGGAAACATCATTCATGTATTGTGTGGACAAGGACACATATCACCAAAAACCCTTATCGATCTGGATTGACATAATGGACATGGGTTCGTGGTTAGTATTTTTAGCAACCTGTCTTATGGCTACTGCAGTATTTCATTTCGCAAAAAATAAAATCACATTTGAATCTATTAGTAACTACTTCCTTTCCGCCATTGCAATTCTTCTCCGTCAAAATCACAACCAAAGGAAATTCTTCTTGTATGGAATTCTATCTCTGATGTTGAATATTCTTGTAACTGAATACGAATCTTACATCACTGGTGAAGTTATTGCTCCTGTGGACAAGAAATTAATGAGAAATTTCGGTGAACTTATTCAAAATAAATATAAAATACTACAAATCATTGGAAAGTTAAATGGAATGTCAAAAAGTCGAGGCTATCTTAGTTTGCATCCTCTGTTCGTAGAATATGGTGTTACTGACAAAGAAAATTCAAGTGTTTATTTCTTTGATACTGATAAGGTTAACTCATCGTTGTCTTCTAAGAAAATTGTTACAAGGTGTTTGTCAGACACAAAAAGTAAAATATTTTTCCAATCAGTTACTCTTGTTACTGATTCCTATATGATGCAATTTGAATACATGTTTCCCAATTTGAAATGTGTGAGAACGATCGAGAATCCGGCACACCATCAAACACTTGGATGGATGTTTAAAGGATGTTTTAGGTATGAATTGTTAAATGCTGTCCAAGAACTGAATGAAATGGGATTTCTTGACCATTGGAGAAGTATTAGATTTTTAAGGCCTCGTATATCGAGATTAAGAGAAAAATTAAAGAACCCTGAGGTGGAATTTCTCAGTCTTAGCTTTGATATGAAAATTGGCGCAATTTTTCAACTAATTGGATTTCTGACTATTCTTCCTTTTGTTATTTTTCTACTTGAAAAATATTTGACTTTAGTTTATCAAAATATTCGTGCCGTTTATGAATTTTGGATACTTTTCAGCGTTACTTAATTAGGGTGGATATGCAAATACACTTTTCTATTGCTGATTTATAAATAAAGTCATTAGGACCTGAAATAAATGTGGGGTTCATCCATTGATCCGTAAACAAATTGTTCAAGATATTTAGAAGGAAATTCGCTTAGTTAATTAGAAATTACCTCATATAATTTTAAATGTTTTCAATAAATGTCTTCAGTAATGACATGAATATTATAATAATATATTTTCATCTCAAACCCATGCAAAATTTCATAGTCAATACAACTTACCTGTTCATATAAACTTAAAGGCCATAAAATTGACGTGCCTAATGGTAATGATCTATAAAGCCGAATTTGTTTTGCTTTTTCTTGGTAACTATCGCTGTTGTCTTTGAACTCGAGTCCTACAGTAATTTTATGACAAGATTTCCTGTCAAATACTTTCTAGAACAATAAATAATAAGCAATTTTCTTATATTGTAAGCAGATATAATCTGCGTCTCCTGCTTTTCTGCCTTCCTCCGAAATTCCCACTCTCCACAACGAGTCTTCCTACTAAAATTCAAGTAATTTACCTCGCCGAAGTGAGTTCAGCATTCTAGACTCGGCGGAAAACGCCCACGAAAAGCAACAAGGCAGAAACGAACTTGGTCGCAAACGAGTAGGATCCTTCAGAACCTACTCTGATTTCCTTTGTCCCATCTTTGTATTAAGAATTATTTAGCCGTTCTTATTTTCGTTGCCCTAACTCTCTTTTGTTCTCGTTGAACTCTAATTGTCGATCTAAAAGTTTTCATTATCGTAAAAATAATTCTTTGCCCTTTTTGTGTCGAGTAATATCATCATTTTTGAGTTTGGCATTATAGTCATTTGTTTTCCTTGCTCTATTTCTGTACTGGAATAATATTCTTTTGTGTGAATACATCTCTTGTAGTGGTTATGATATTTGTGTGGAAATAAACTTCCCCAGACGATCCGTGTACTCAGACGAACAAGAAATATTCACAGAAGTTGACGACAATTCATTCCAGTGGCCTGTCCCTTTTGATTCTCATCGTCACTACCATCTGTTCATCATTTCTGCCGTACTCTCATTGTCTAGTCGTAAGCAATAATATTTACAGGTTCATGAGATCATATTTTATTTATGAAGTAATGCATATTTTATTGTGTACATTGAACCACATGAATTTAACCGAATCGTAAGCATAAAGAATTAATGTATTTTATGTGGGTGGGCTTAATAGTAAATTGATGAGGGAAAAGGGTACACATGCACGTATGTTGGGTCTTCCCTTTGGGGTAATTATTGTTAGATCTCTCCCTGTAATAAGTTATATTAGACCATCTCTCACTTTATTATATGCATGCAGGCATAACCCAGGGACTACAAATAATCTAATTTTCCAAGGTGCGGCTCGATAAAAAGGTGACAGCTAATTTTTGTATTGGCCACCCAATACAAAAATTAACTGCCACACCCCCACACTCACACCAAGCTCATTTTTACTTTTCTAAATTTATTTTTCCTTAATCGTCGTGGGGCAGCTACTCTTCGCTCTGAGCTACATAAATAAAACAAATCCCCAGCCGAACCATTATTCTCCTTCTGCCGTCTTGAACCCAACATTTTAATTTTTGCAAATTGCGTTTTGCAATTCTTCCCAGCCGCCCCCTACCTATAAAATATTAAGCTGTTTTGCACTTTTCATTTCTATTATAAGTTTTTGGGCATTTAGCCGCCACGCCGCTCCCAATTCATCATTTCATTTAAATGGCCGATTGCTGACGTAATGCACCTTTCTCTTTACAGTCATTAATCCCAACAGCTCAAACATAAAGCCGATAACCTACAAGCCCCGCCCTAGTCCTAAAGCTACTACAATACTTAATACATTATAAAGTACATAAGTTAACATTGTTCTCTTTGTCAGTCTAAATTGCAGGAAAGTACAAAGGAAGCTAATACATGCAGGTACCTAAAACTAATGTAGCATTTATTTTGCCATTACAGCCGCTAAACAAAGACGCCTAGCCTAATAGCCTAACAAGCTTGGTCGTTTCTTTTCTACGTAACTAGTAAGTATTGTTCAATTACTTAGCTCATTACGCATTCATGATTCTTTTAGGTACCTACTTACAATTACCTACTTGTAGTACAGACACATTAGGGCGCGTATTATACTGCATAAACTGTTTATTCAATTTTAACTTCAGACTACTTAGCTTATTTTAACTTTTCGATTTTTTTTTACGTATTACTGGAACATTTTATACATTAAACTAGAACTTTTTAATTAATTTACGCAATTTTTAAAACATTTTCTTGAACATTCACTGCAGTTGATTTAATTTTATACGTAACCGTTTCCAAATGTCGGTTACCTTGTGGAATATTGCAATAACCTTTACTATTAGTGAATTTCGAAGCTATTCTGAACTCACACCACATGAATCTCTAGCCGACTTAATTAGAACAGCTGTTCACTCTGTTGCACCTTTCTACGTTCGATTTAGAAGTACCGAATTGCTTTTACATGTGTGGATCCCACAAATTTCCTCGGAAACATTAGTCGACGACATTAAAGAGGCAATTCGTACATCCATAAACGCGCACTTCCCTATCGAACATTCTGCAACTTTCTGGGTATCTTATAATTTTTAAAACAACAATATCCGACTTTTCATTTAACTACGCGCTTTCATTACGAACTCACAATGACGGAACAAAGAGTTACACAGTTAGAGGAGACCATAAATCGATTGCTAGATCGCATAGCCGCTATGGAACTTCAACAAGCAGCCGCAGGAGCGCAACAAGCCGCCGGAGCGCAACAAGCCGCAGGCGCTCCTCCTATTTTACATCACGAAGCTATTGCACAGCTAAGACATTTTGATGGCAAAACAAATGTCGAACAATATCTCATGCGCTTACAGAATGACATCGACACTATGCGGTTATCATCTTTATGGGTACTTTCTAATCTTGATAGACTCATGGAAGGCGACGCTCGTGCATGGTTTAGTTCAGAATGGCCAACCATTAACGCAAAAATGATAGCCGCTGGCGCAGATAACGATGCAATCTGGCGCGATGTTAAACAGTCGCTCATTACTATTTTCGATCATAAAAGTCAAAAGGCTAGTTATCGCGCAAAAAACAAAAGCTTGAGATTTAAAATAGGAGATGATCCACAGACGTATTATACAGCTAAATTGGAGGTTCTGTCATTCTTGCGCAAAAATATGACAGAGGAAGAGAAAGTCGAGCAGTTAACTGAGGGTTTACCGCAGGAGCTAAAAAGACTTTTAGCAACTACCAATATGGCAACTTCAGTAGACTTTTTGAACACTTTGCGTAAAATATCCGAGACTTATGTAAGTCCGGCAAGCAAATCACTGTCGCCTCCAGCAAAATCAAATTCATATTCTGGTTCCAACTCGAGCTCATTTCAGTCGAAAGCTTTCATAGCCAACGCACAACTTAACGCACAACAGCCGAGAGCAAATGAAAATAGAGGTCCAAACCAGCCTAGAGGCGCAAGCAATAGAGCACCAGACGGCTCGCCCATCTGTAACTACTGTGGCTTTGCTGGACATATTCAAAAATACTGTCGCAAGAAAGCTAGGGAGGAAAACCAACAAAATGGTAACCGTAATGATCAGTGGAGAAATGGCCAGCAACAGGACCAGGCGCAACCCCAAGAATTTTCATTTAGACCGCAAGCGCCTTCGTTCCAACAAAACAATAATGCTCCGAACAATAATAATAATAATAATGCACAAAATAATGCTCAGCCGCAAAACGCCCAATCTCAAGACGCTCGCGTAGCTCAGCCGGAAAACCAGAGACGTTGACGAAACAAATACGTGGATCCAATACTGTAAATAATGTTCATAATTCCAGTTCAAGTTCATTTCTTTTCGTTCCAGCCATTAATAATTTAAGTTCATTTCGTTTCGTTCCAGCAGCTAATAATTTAAGTTCTATTCATAATTTCGTTCCTAACGTTCATAATTTTAGTTCTGATGACAGTTCTTTAGTTCATAAGTTTGTTCCTAGTTCTTTTAATACTTTTCGACCCAGTAATTTTAATAATAGGTTTAAGGATTTCTCTAGATTTAAGTTTCAATATGCTGATACTTCACAGACGCTACAAAAATCAGTCACAAACAAACACAGTCGTACCAGAATTTTCTACCGATCACCTCTCTTTAACGATATCAAAGCTTTCTTCTCAGACGATAATAAGCCCACACCTAGCGTGTCCGACAGCGGCGCCACGTGGCACTCAGACGAAACTCCTGTTACATACACTAAACTTGGTTACTTTCCTGCCAGGTATAGGAAGCGTAAATCTCAAAGATTCTATCGTGTTTGTGACGTTACATTTTCTTCTATTAAAGTTTCAACTCTTTTCGATTCAGGCGCTTCATGTTCTGCTATTCACCCCAAAACTCTACAAACTCTTACTGCCGCTAACGAAGGCCACATACATAGAGTGTCGTATGTAACACCTTTTACATTGGGACTTGCAGTCGGACAAAAATCACAAACTGTCACCGGTCAAGTCGAAATGTTCATAAAGATAGACGACAACAAGGAAATTCTTTGGAAATTTTTCATAGTCCCGCATTTAAATCACGCATTAATTCTCGGCTTGGATTTCCTTGAATCATATCAGGTTCTATGGAATTTTAAAACTATGAAAATGGTGTTTGGCATAGATATGAACACAGACGCTCCAAGAGTTCCGAAGCCGTTAGTGGGACATGATATACCTGTAACTTCTTTCACTGGCTCTAGCACTATGGGTAGTTCCACAGACGCCACACATTCAGACGACATAACGCCTGATAGTCTTTCAAACTCTGAATTCAGTCGCCCTTCTTCTTTAGCTTTCATTAAAAATTTCTCAGCCGCTAACAAACCAGTCCAAACGAACATTCCAAAATGTAAACTTAGAGTCTTAGAGCATGTCAGACTTGAACCTAATGCATGGACTTATGTTCCCGTATTTGCCAAATCTTCATCTTTATCAGACGTCGTTATTACTCCCAGCCGATATTTAAAAGACATAAAGGCAGTAACTATTGGTAACGCCGTCATTACTTTGTCGGATGGCAAAGGTGGTGCTTATGTCATGAATGCTGCTTCTCATTGTGTAAAGTTAACTCCAAACACTGTGTTGGGAGATTGCGAACCCTTTGAAGACAGTGATGTTGTTTATGACATGGACACCGCCGAATCGGACTTAGAATCCAAAAGATCATCACACAGTTCTGAAAGCTCTAGTACTATGTCCGCTGACGAATTACTACAATCATTAGAACCAGACGCACGTAATTTTGTCGATAAAATCACTGTAGGGAAAGATCTTACTGAAGACCAGAGACAAAGACTGTTCAATCTCATAGCCGACTATCCTGAAATTTTTCGAAAACATTCTACAGACGTTGGCCGTACACATTTAATTGCTCATGAGATTGACACACAGGGCCACCCACCAATTAAGCAGAGAGCATATAGGTACGCATATAGAGAACGCGAAGAAATACGAAATCAGGTGAATGAAATGTTGGATAAAGACGTAATTCAATATTCAAACTCCCCTTGGGCTTCACCTGTAGTACTTCATAAGAAGAAAGATGGCAGCTTTAGATTTTGCATAGACTTTCGCAGAATAAACACAGTTACCCGAAAAAATTCATATCCTCTTCTTAGAGCAGACGACGCAGTCGACATTTTTGCCGGTGACCATTTTTTCACATGTTGTGATTGTGCTGACGCTTATCATCAAGTTCCAATGGTACCTGAGGACATTGAAAAAACCGCATTTATTACTGCCGACGGTTTATATGAATTCAAAGCGATGCCATTTGGTCTCTGTAACGCCGCTCAAACTTTCCAAAGGCTCATAGACACTGTATTGGGAGATCTCAAATGGACAGTCGCTTTAGCATACCTAGACGATATCATCATTCACAGTAAAACTTTTGATTTGCATTTGGAACACATTCAGTTAGTTTTTGAAGCACTCTCTAACGCTGGTTTGAAATTGAAACCGGAGAAATGTAACTTTGCTTGCTCCGAGCTTCCATTTTTAGGCCACATAATTTCACGAGAAGGTATTTCACCTAATCCTGAAAAATGTCGTGCTATTTCTGAGTTCCCTAGGCCCATCAACGCAACTAAAGTTCGCTCATTCGTTCATCTCTGTGGATATTATAAACGGTTCATTCACAATTTTTCAGCTCTTTGCCGACCGCTCAATAAATTAACTTGTAAGGGAGTTCCATTTCGATGGGAAGAAGTTCATGAAAAAGCATTCGAACAATTAAAGGCTGCATTAATTTCACCGCAGGTTATGGTTTACCCGAGAGAGGACGCTAAGACGAAAGTTTTCATTGACGCTTCTAAGGAAGGTTTGGGTGCTACTTTAGAACAAGAGCAACCCAATGGTCAATGGAAAGTAGTCGCTTATGCATCCCGTTCCTTAAAGTCCTACGAAAGAAATTATAGCGCTACTGAGTTAGAATGTTTAGGCATGCTATTCTCCATTGAAACTTTTAGACCATACATTTACGGACGTCATTTCACAGTCGTTACCGATCATTGCTCTTTATGTCAACTAATGAAAACGAAAGATCTCACTTCTAAGTTAGCTCGTTGGTCAATGCGATTAACGCCTTATGATTTCGACGTAGAATACAAAAGTGGCAAGAAGCACCACAATGCTGACTGTCTGTCGAGAAATCCAGTAGGTAAACCTGTTCCAGACGAAGAGCCCTTAGATATCACCGAAAGATTATTTGTTCTCACTTCAGACAAAATAGACTTAGCCAAAGCACAGCGTAAAGATCCACAATTATTACCAATCATAGACGCCCTTAAATATTTCGAACAATCTCCAAACGAAAAATTGGAAGACAAATACGCACCTTTTAAACTAATTGATAATATTCTTTATCGTGCTAGTTTTGACGAAAATTCCAAATATTGGTTAACTGTAGTACCAGCCGGTTTACGTAAAAAGGTTTTAGACGAAGCTCATGTCGAAGACGTTGGTCACTTAGGTTTTCAGAAAACTTGGCGCATCATTCAATCACGATTCTATTGGCCTAAAATGTATAGACACACCAGACGATATGTTCTCAGTTGCCAGAAATGCCAATTCCATAATCGTAGATCAGTTGCACAACCAGGGCCTTTACAACCCGATCCACCACCCTTGAAACCTTTTGAGCGCATCGGCATTGATTTTATAGGGCCATTCAAACCAACACAGGGAGCACGACACAAGTATGCATTTGTCGCTGTAGACCATCTGACGAGATATGTCGAAATAGTTTCAACTCGTACTAACGAATCGAAATGTGCCATTAGAGCTTTGGAAACGTCCATTTTGTTCAACCATTCGATCCCGAAGACGATAGTATTAGATAGAGGTTCACACTTTCAGTCAGCCGAATTCCAAGCATACTGCCGTAAATATCACATTGATCTAGCTTTCAGTTCTTCATATAACCCGACGACCAACGGCATAGTCGAAAGGCACAATGATACTATCAAACGAATAATTAAGAAGTACGTAAACGACACGCACACAAACTGGGATAAGTTCATACATAGGGTCAAGCATTACATAAATGTGTCACAGCATTCAGAAACCGGGCATAGCGCAGCATTCCTTCTAAAAAGTTTCGAACCAAGGTTAAACTGTGATACTATTTTGCCGGAAGTTGATTACTACGTAGACGACGAAGAGCCAAATGTACGACAGACGAGAGCAGCTAAGGCACGTGAAGAAGCTAGAATACGTACTCTGAAGTTTCAGCGACTTAGGAAAGCTAAATGGGATATGAAGCATCCAATGGTCACATATAATAAAGGCGATATGGTTTTGTTAGCTAGTTTTGCTAGAAAGGTCGGTTTTACTGCGAAATGGCTAGTTCACTGGCGTGGTCCATTTAGGGTTATTGAACAGACGGGTCCTATTAGTTATAAACTTGAAGATATGCGCCCTGAAAAGAAAGGTTTCATACGTATCGAAAATGTTAGGCACTTAAAAACATATTATGAGGAATTTGTTTCCGATAGCGAGGTTGATTATTTGACCGAGCTAGAAGATAATGAAATTCCAGACGATATTTTTACTGGCGCGACCACTTTGTCGTATGATCCTTCTATAGAAAATTCTATTCTTGATGTATTTTCTTCAAGAGGAAACTCGGATCACGAACCACAGCCGGTAGATAGTCCATTAGACGATTCAAGCACTTCATTAGGCCAAACATCTGATTTTCATAATGCACAGGAAACTATACAGTCGCCTTCTGCAGACGAAAGTGACGTACAACAGTCGCCAGTCCATTCAAGAAAGTCTAAAAGTTCGTATGGCAAATCATCCAGTTCAAAACATTCTAAAGTTTCAGCAGAGTCAGTAGTTTCCGTAGATCAAAACCAAATTCTCATACCAGAACAGCCGACAGCTCCACCAAGACGCTCATCAATTTCACGAGATACCACACCTATTCCGTTAAAAAGCGACCAGCCGACCTCTTCTTTTCGAAAAGGAGTGGGTCAGGCTTCGTTGAACGAAACCGACACGGAGAGCGACTCTCAGACGAAAACTGCACCTAAAACTCGAATTCCGAGTAAATCAACTCAGAAGTCAGCCGGTTCTTCAGCCGGAACACGAAAAAGTACACGGACGAGAAACGCACCTAACCGCTACGACGACACACAATATCAGAATTTTCGTAGCACATCCTCAAAACCTTCAGCCGCCAAATCCAGTCGTTCCACTTTGAAAACTCAAAGTACTGCATCAAAAGTTACTAGTAGACCTAGCCGGGCTAGTAAACCAAGTTCTGAACCTTCAGCCGTAACTCCTGACCCAAACCAGGAAAAATCTTAATTTTTGACTAAAATCAACTTTATATTCATCTTGAAGACATAATTTTTATGATTTTTACATATACCTTTTATTTTACTCATCGAACTAATTTTCTTTTATGAACTAACTGATTTTTATGATCACACTTAAATCCTAAAGTAACTAGTCTTCATTATTTTTAGGTCCATGCAACTCGCGAAATTAAAAACATGATTTTTAGTCGCTAAATAATTTCCATGTCGATGATACACTTGCCGCTATAACTTTTGCATAATATGTCTAATTCTCTCTTGGTGTTCCCTGTTTTACTCTGTTTAGGAACGCCATGTCGGAGGAGATACCGATTGATGTTGAGATGGCACTGCTAGCGGACGACGAACCCTTAATAGCTGATGACTGGAACCCTTTTGGAGAATTTCCAGAAGAAGGCGTCTTTATTGAGAAAGAGGTCCACACAGCTCAAGCCGTAATGGAAAACGTCGATACTCCAACCCTAATTATTAAGCTGCCGGAAGAGTCGAGTCAGAGGTAAGTGATACCCATTTTGCCGTCTCCACCAAGGGCCGTGAGCGTCCGAGCAGCTCCACCACCAAGAACTGCCCAGGAACAAGTTGTTTTGATCCCCCGGGACGTGGAGGCTGTTCGAACTCCGCCACAAGCACCAGGAGCCCGCCGTGGCAACTACAACCGGATGCCACATAGACTGCCGATACGTCCACAGTCAACTATAAGAAACTCCAGACGACCCGAATATCGTTATGCTCCATTCGACCCTCGAAGGTCCTTTCGTGACGCCGACGTTTGGGACTTTTCTCCGAGAACTTCCGCCGCTTCTCGACAACCGCCGCCAGCCCAAGTAGCGAGATATTCTTTCGTCAACCGGCATTTCAGTTTTCCAATAGCAATCTTCGGAACTAGCCCACCTCAGGCTCCACAAGAAAACATCCCGTCTACTCCTTCAAGAAGACTGCCACCGACGAACGTATTTCGTCGCCCCAATGGAGTTCCGGTCTGTTTCCGGTGTCGTAGGACTGGCCATGTTTCCTATTTTTGCCGTGATCGCCTCTCCAGACGATCTACTATCCAACTACAGTGCAACTTTTGCTTCTTGACGACCTGTCCAGGAGGACAAAAATACCACCAGAGGGGATGCCGCTACCAGTGAACCCCTCCTTATTTCCCCACGTACCGGACGTCTTGTCTAATTCAACGGGATGTAAGCAGATATAATCTGCGTCTCCTGCTTTTCTGCCTTCCTCCGAAATTCCCACTCTCCACAACGAGTCTTCCTACTAAAATTCAAGTAATTTACCTCGCCGAAGTGAGTTCAGCATTCTAGACTCGGCGGAAAACGCCCACGAAAAGCAACAAGGCAGAAACGAACTTGGTCGCAAACGAGTAGGATCCTTCAGAACCTACTCTGATTTCCTTTGTCCCATCTTTGTATTAAGAATTATTTAGCCGTTCTTATTTTCGTTGCCCTAACTCTCTTTTGTTCTCGTTGAACTCTAATTGTCGATCTAAAAGTTTTCATTATCGTAAAAATAATTCTTTGCCCTTTTTGTGTCGAGTAATATCATCATTTTTGAGTTTGGCATTATAGTCATTTGTTTTCCTTGCTCTATTTCTGTACTGGAATAATATTCTTTTGTGTGAATACATCTCTTGTAGTGGTTATGATATTTGTGTGGAAATAAACTTCCCCAGACGATCCGTGTACTCAGACGAACAAGAAATATTCACAGAAGTTGACGACAATTCATTCCAGTGGCCTGTCCCTTTTGATTCTCATCGTTACCATCTGTTCATCATTTCTGCCGTACTCTCATTGTCTAGTCGTAAGCAATAATATTTACAGGTTCATGAGATCATATTTTATTTATGAAGTAATGCATATTTTATTGTGTACATTGAACCACATGAATTTAACCGAATCGTAAGCATAAAGAATTAATGTATTTTATGTGGGTGGGCTTAATAGTAAATTGATGAGGGAAAAGGGTACACATGCACGTATGTTGGGTCTTCCCTTTGGGGTAATTATTGTTAGATCTCTCCCTGTAATAAGTTATATTAGACCATCTCTCACTTTATTATATGCATGCAGGCATAACCCAGGGACTACAAATAATCTAATTTTCCAATATAAAGAAACCTAAGTATTTTATTGCTTTAGGATGACGGAATTTTTATTAGAAAATATTTTCTTATTACAGGATACAAAAAAAAACAACTATAAACTGGAAGATATTGTCAAAAGTATTCTAAAATTGAAATTCCTCTACCCCTTAATAATTTGATAACTATGTTCGTATGTATTATTTGTATGCTGCTTTCCTCATGAATAGAAAATCCAATAAATACCACAAGGTTTAAAATACCTTATATTAGAATTCTTACGTTGCATTCTGTAAATGTCAGCCAACGTAGAATATGTGGAAGAAGTCTGTAAATATTTATATAACAACCGCCTGAATAAAATAATAGACTTTGGCGCTTAGGTTTCATCAGCAGTATATATAAAGCAGTATATAAAAAACATTTTAATAATCGATGATAATGCTAATGACGCAAATGAAAACTCTAGAAATATTGAAGTTCATATAATTCAGTAAGCAAAAACTCCGGCCAAGCAGTATCATTAGCCCGACCTTCGGTCGGCCTAATGACTCTGCTAAAATATAAATTTATGTAACAGTATAGAAAATAAGAAATGACTATCCAATGGCCTTAGGGAAGATTTTAGGTCCGAAAAAGCCCATTTTTGAAAGAATATCTAGTCTCAAGAAAACTCATTGAAAGTTTCAGCAAAATATTTCAAATCGTCTTGATGAGTTATGTGCAAACTCACTCACAGACAGACAGGTAGACATAGCGTATTCCCACATTAGCTTTAGCAACTGAATAAAGTGTACCAGCACCAGGTGAAGGGAAATAGGTTCACACCCAATATCCCAACAACATGTTATGTCATTGCACAAGTTCATTCTCTAATAAAATATCTAGATTAAGAAACCGTATTAGAAATAGTTGGCATTAAGAAATATTAGTTGGCAATTATTTTACCTACGTATTCTCCAATGTTCACATGCATGTTGCACATATTTGTGCAAATATGTTGTGTTTGGAAATATTTGTTCCATGAAAAATATATTTCAAACGAAATCCTATGGGTACATTTCACAGTATGCATTTAGTATTGCATTCACTTTTCCAGAGAGAAGTTATCACATAAGAATATATTAACCGTTTTTGATTTAATTTACTTATTGGCAGAATTACTAACAAATAGAATCTACAATAAGAGAAAAGGACACCGTTCAGCATTTTTGGTCATCCCCAAACCTGAGTTACTATTCAGAATGGAGTCCGCCGTGTTGGCTGAAATGTTGAAAACGCCGATAAGCAAACCAGAATACCAAGTTTTGAATCAGACAAATAATTTTAAAAAGGAGGAAGACATTGATATTTACAGCGACACTTATCCTCCAAGGCAGTACGCTTGGGTTACTATTTTCGCCCTTGTCTCCGTTCATGCATTTGCACTTTATGGGTTCTGGTTATTCCTAACCGAACAAATCATGTGGCAATCATTTATCTTTGGTAAGTTTGAAATTCGAATGAAATTTTTGTTCATCATAAGTAAAATTACTGGAAAACGTACTTAAATTTATGCACTATAGGATAGTTGTAATTATTTAAATTACTAATTAAAAAATGTAATTAGATTAAATTTCTTTTGAAAAGGTGTGTTCCTTCTTTACCTCAGCAATTTCGGTGTAACTGCAGGAAGCCATAGACTCTGGGCTCATAAATGCTACAAAGCGAAGCTACCCCTCAGAATATTTCTTATGTTTGCACAAACATTTGCTCTCCAAGTATTTAGAAATATTACAGTTATTTGTAGAATAATACATAATAATGAATGTCATTTTCATGAACATGAAGTACATTTCTAAATTAACTAAATTAACGAATATTCGTAGAACAGCATTTGGGAGTGGAGTCGCGATCACAGGGTTCACCACAAGTTCACGGAGACACTCGCTGACCCCCATAATGCCAAACGAGGCTTTTTCTTTGCTCACATGGGCTGGCTCACAGTTAGAAAACATCCAGCAGTCACAGTCAAGGGAAAAACTGTTGACATGTCAGACTTGGAAGCTGATCCTGTTGTTATGTTTCAACACAGGTACCTATTCATTTAAGATAATTTATTGCTATCGTCAGACTTGGAAGCTGATCCTGTTGTTATGTTTCAACACAGGTACCTATTCATTTAAGATAATTTATTGCTATCGTCAGACTTGGAAGCCGATCCTGTTCATATGTTGCAACACAGGTGCCTTTTCATTTAAGATTATTTATTGTTATCGTCAGACTTGGAAGCTGATCCTCGTGTTATGTTTCAACACAGGTACCTTTTCATTTAAGGTAATTTATTGCTATCCGTATCTTTACAATTTTACAAACAATCCTGAATATTTGACTTCAAAAAACCAGTTAATAAATACAAGTTTGCTTCTTTGGAAAACATGGCAATACTATTTTAGCGTGTCGGAAATTGAAAAATAAACCAATATCTGTTATTTTAAGTTTTACTTTATTATTTTTATTATTTCATTATTACTTTCTTATTATTTTATTGTATTTTATGGAGATTTTAATATAACTTATTATTTTTATGCTATTATATTTTATTTTAATGTTTTATTAAATATTACCATTATTATTTCATTAAATATTATCATTATTATTTTATTAAATATTACCATTATTATTTCATTAAATATTACCATTATTATTTTATTAATTATTACCATTATTATTTTATTAATTATTACCATTATTATTTTATTAAATTTTACCATTATTATATTATTAAATTGTACCGTTATTATTTTATTAAATATTACCATTACTATTTTATTAAATATGACCATTATTATTTTATTAAATTTTAGTACTATTATTATTTTATTAAATTTTATTACTAATTACTATTATTATTTTATTAAATTTTATTACTAACTATTATTATTATTTTATTAAATTTTATTACTAATTACTATTATTATTTTATTAAATTTTATTACTAATTACTATTATTATGTTATTAAATTTTATTACTAATTACAACTATTATTTTCCTAAATTTTTAAACTATTATTATTTCTTTATTTTTTTATTATTTATTGTATTTTATTATTATTTTTTCTTTTTGTTACTTTATAATTGCTTTACTACTTTTATTATTATCATTTAATTATTATTTCTTATCTTGAACTACAAGTAATTGGTTGATTTCAGATATTACAAGATTGTTGCTCCAATTTTCTGCATCGTAATTCCAGCATTAACTTCATGGTACTTCTGGGGTGAAACTGCAATCGGGTCATTTTGCTTCCCATCAATGTTAAGATACGTTGTCAGTCTACATTTGACATGGACTATAAACAGTATTGCTCACATGTTTGGAGACAAGCCCTACGATGAGTAAGTCTTCTCAGCCTTACTTGCATTCATTTAAAAAATTCCTCTCCCAAAACTGTATTTTGTGTTAGAAATATCGGTCCAGTGGACAGTGACTTTTGTTGGTTTGCTCTTGGGGAGGGGTGGCACAATTATCACCACACATTCCCCTGGGACTACAAGGCGGCTGAACTCGGAGGATTTCTCCACAATTTAACTGCTTTTTGGATCGACCAGTTTGCAAAAATTGGGTGGGCGTACGATTTGAAAACTGTTCCTCCGCATATTTTAGAGCAACGAATCAAGAGAACGGGAGACGGAACTCACGAAATCAGCCAAGGAGCTCACGGTCAAGATTGCGCTGCGCAGCGCGGTCCCTGCGCCTGGGGAGATACAGATATTCCTCCAGAAAACATTCTCATCACTCAAACTTTACACGATAATAAGAAAAAATAAACATAATGAGTTGTTTTGTAATTCAATGTTGTTTTTAAGTTTAAAAAAATTGTATTTCTTCCTTAATACTATTATTAAATGGTAGCATGTACTACTGAAATGTGGGTGGGAATAGAAATATCAAATAAATATTCTGGATTGCCAACAAATGTGAAACTGAATGTCTTAGAGATGAAAGAATATCTGAAAATGTTCCCAAGTGTTACAAAAGCAGTTTCTATTAGTGCGTGTTTTTTTATTTAAACAAATTTCAGAAAACATTTGTCATATTTGGTTACGATTGTAAGACAAACATTTAATTGGATGCAATTTAAAGGGTCTTAAAAACAATGGATTTTGTCATAAAAAACATTTTATTTTGTCTTAATAGGAAAGTGTCAGATGAATCGTGGAATGTGTCTTAATACAACTATTTAATCTGTCTTAAAAATTTTTAATTTTCAGTTATTGAAATTCAGCATTTCAATAATGTGTATATGACTTGGAAATTATTCAAATGATAATACATAATTACTCATTCCCCATAAGTTCATTATAATCACAATCTTCATTTTTGCGAGGCACTTCTTGTAACCTTCTCTGCAGTACAAGTGCAATACTTTGCCAGTTAACGAAGTATGATGATACATTCCTGTCCATCGTCCTTTTGTATATTGTCATCATCTTTAGTGTTATTATCATCTTTAGTATTAAACTATAGCACAGCACTCTAGTTCCAGGTTTCTCTTGTCTTTCTAATGGGTTTCGCGTTATTCTCCTCGTTGCCCGAATTGGAGACATCTGAGAGTCATATCGTGATCTCTTTTCTTAAGAGTCACTAAAGAAGTACTTTAGAAAGCACAACTTAAGTATCACCCAGTTCTTATCCAAAATTTGTATTATGATCTATCTCTTTAGTCGGCATTTGAAAAGAACCACTTAAGATAAAATGGTCAATACCTAGACTTAAGATCTTCTCAAGTACACTATTTCGTGGCGCGATTAGTTCAAAATATTTCTTAACACATTTCCTACATTAAATAGAAAATCAAAGTAAGCATTTTTCTCCATGAATTGCTCTCGTAACTTTTGAAAATAGTCAGATAACCATTAATTTCAAAGATTCGTAACTTAAGCTAATATGGCAAGCATTTCAACTTCAATGAATTCAAAAAAGAAAAGAAATTATACCGATTTTGAAATCGATCTTTTAACTGAGTTGGTCCAAAAGCAAAGTGGTGTGATAGAAAACAAGGCCACCAATGCAAGTATGATTTCGAAGAAAGATAATGCGTGGGGAACCTTAAGTAAAGAGTTTAATGCAACCATTGGAATTTCTAACCAAAGAACGACTGAGCAACTTCGAAAAAAGTGGTCATTAATGAAGTCTCTAACTCACAAAGATGTAAGCAAATTCACTTTTATATCATTAACAGTCTATTATTAACGATTTTGCAGTAAACCGAACTTACATTCATTTACATTATTTATTTATCTAATTAGCTAAATAAAGAAAAAAGAAGTCGCTACAAAACTGGTGGAGGGTGCCAGGGAAATGCAGCCAGTAACGTCAGTTTGAGAATAGCGAGCATCCTTGCTAGTCAAGCAAATCCATTATCCAATCCGCACGACAATGATGCTGAATATTTTAACGATTTGGCAGAAATAGATAATTCACAAGAAAATGGAGAAGTAGTGGAGGTCTTTAACGGTACTGAAATTCGCACTGGAATAATATTGATTTTATTGTTATGAAAATTAAAAATAATCCCAGCAAATATTCTAACAGCAGTAGACGTAATAGATGCTATCGCTGAAACAGAAGCCCGAATTGAGCAGCCTTCAAATCATGCAAATGATATTGCAAATGAAACAGCTGCAACTCAGCGGCAAGAAAATAATCAAAACGGGGTACCAAACCAATCATCTGGTAAGGATAAAATCATTATAATTGTGTTTTTTAATTCATTGCGTCTAGTTTTATACAAAGCTCTTATATAATTGCAGCTCTGCAAGAAAGTGGAACTGCAAAAAGAAAAGCGATGACTCTGCAACAAAGAGCTATTGAATTTGCGACTGCGGAACATGAAGTGAAAATGAAAATATTGAAGGCCAAACTAGAACGAGAAGGTCAAAAACGTTTGGAGGGAGACAAGACACTCGCCCTACTGGAAGTTCAATTAGCTTACTGGACTGCAAAGAATGAAGAAATTCGTCAATAAGAATAAGAATATATCTCACAGCTATTGCCTTTTCTAATGAATTTTAGACTGTATTTAAATATAATTTTAGATTGCATTTAAATATCGTACAAACGTTACTAAAGAATTAACATAATTACTGTAATAAAGTATTGCAAAGTACTTTGAAACTCAGTAACTTAGAAATAGCTAATCTGAAAAATGACTACTAATTATTCCTCGTCTAGTGGCAAGCCCACTGGCACTCTGTTCGTTTCTAGAAGATTCTGTTGGAGGTTGGTCATCTAAGAGTTCTTCTTCGGGTAGTTCCATTCCACAGTCAATAGCGTAGTTATGTAGAACAAAGCAAGACGTAATTATGGAAAGACTAGTTGGCAGTTTAGTTCGCAGTTCCAAGCCCAAGCAGTGAAATCGCTTTTTGAGAACTCCAAAGGCACGTTCAATGTAATTTCGAGTTTTAATTTGAGCTTTATTATAACTAAAGAATCAAAGCCAGCTATGAAAGTATTCGTAAACAAGTAGTATCACTAATTGTTAAGTATTCCCCATATTTACCGTTTTTCTTGCAAAGTCACAGGATTGTCGAGCGGAGTCAAAAGATAAGGTAAGCTTCGATAGCCGGCATCACCAAGCAAAATTCCTGGCACTTCATTTTCTCCTAGTTGAGCTCGCAATAGGGAAGAATCAAAGATACGACTATCGTGAACCGACCCAGGCCAACGGACGACACAATTAGTAAACTTTAATTTCGAGTCACAGACAGCCTGAGCATTGATTGAAAAGTATCCCTTTCGATTTCGAAAAAGTTCAGCATCTGCTCCTCCAGGCGATTTTATTTTTATGTGAGTACAATCAATGCATCCGACTACCCCTAAAAAGTAATTTAATTATCAATAAATGCGTTCTAAATTGAATTATCTTTATTAATTTGCAGATTAAGTATTGCTGTTGGTTAATACTGATAAAATTACCAGGAAAATTCCCCACAGCTAGAAATTCATTCCTTATATTTCTGGCTTCCTCAAAACTGGGGTACTTGATAAAGGCAGGCGTTAGCGATGCAATTGCATATGAAACCCGTTTTATGATTTTAGAAACTGACGATTGACAGACGTAATGCATGTCACCGTTAGAAATTTGAAAGCTTCCCGTGGCATAAAAACGGAGAGCCACCAATAATTGCAGAATTTTAGGTATGTCTGTGTCCTTCAGGGTTGCTTGATCTGGCAAGTACTGGTTACTGGTCAGTAAAGACAATAGTGTATGAATTGATTGCTTACAAAATCGAAATCTAGCTAATGTTTCTTTTTCCGTAAGATAGTCCAAAGGATTCGTTTTTGGTAAAATTGCTTTTCGTAGGTGACTTCCAATTTGTATTGTTTCCGCTAAATCGCTGTAGTAATCGTCATCAGAATCCGAAGAACTTGTCATTTTAAAGCTTTTCACAGGAATAAAATTCTACTAAGTGGTAGGTAAGCTTATTATCGTTGTCTAAAACAAGCTTCTACGAAGGAAAATTATACTTTTCACCAGAAAATCATTTTCTAATGAAATGCAGAAAACAAATTTTTTTATGAAAATACAGTTAAGATGAATTTAAGACGCCGAAATCGACGTCTCAGATTTTCCCCAACTTAAGTCAATATTAAGACCGCTTCTCACCTTAAGTTGAGGTTCATAATATGAATAAAACTTACGTAAGATTACGTCATAAGTCATTCTTAAGATGTGTGCTTGGAATACCAAAATCATTATAAGATGTATTTAAGAAGCAAATAAGTTGTGCATGTGACTTAAGAGGAAGATCATAATACGGCTGTGAGCCACTTAAGCAATTGAGCTGACTAGCCACAGTAATAATAGTTAATATAATAATAATAATACGGCCCAGTGGGCCGTATGCATAAAAATTGAGAAAAGCTTTCCCCCGGGGGAAAGGTTGTTGACATAGGACCTTTAACATGGGTCACCAAGGGATACACCACCTTTTTCCCGGGGAAAAGTTTTCCCTATTTTTATGCATTTGAGTGTGACTTCTGAGAGAAAACAGCACACACGGAATGATGGAATGAAGCGGTTAACGATCAACTTTTTCTTATCTCTTAGTCTTCTACCTTCAGTTTATACTAATTTACAAGTTCAACACTAATTATAACTACATGCACCAAAACTAATAAGGCATCGAGAATTGATAAGACATCAACATTATCATGCATAGTTTTGTAGACTGTTGGTGGCAATATTAAACCATGAAAACGAGCTACTCCTCTCTTCAATGCAAAGAACCCTTGTTTTTAAGACAATTTACCATGTTTTAAGACATGTCAATTAAGACAAATTAAATACTTTGGCTAATTTTTTCATCTTATGACAAAATAAATGCTTTTTTAGGATAATTTACATTGTTTTTAAGACGCTTTAAAATTAATTCCATTTAATTCACTTACAACTAAGACTTAAATTTAAATTTCTACTTGTAATTTACTTCAAAAAATAAAAATGGGTTGTTACAAACAAATGTTGTTTTTCGAAAAGAGAAACTGAATTCTAGCTCCACATCTCTATCAAGTATCAAGTAAAGTATCCTGAAAAATCAACATTTTATCACAGGTTAAATTTCATTTCCTTTGGTAAGGCTTTCCAACGTGCGCTTCACGGTCAAGCAAGCTGACAATTTTACCAAACATCTGGGACCTATCATAAATATTTGTTTTCTCAGCGTTTTTATTTTATCCATGAGAGATTTCTGCCGAATCATTTCATCACATGGTGTATATGTTTGGACTCGGCATCGGCTGATGTCAGAATTAATAAGAAACGGGTGGCACTCTAACTTTCAAGGCGTAGAACTTTTGCGTGTACGGTATTTACAAGAAACTTTGTTAAGTCAAATATAGAAATTTCGTCTTTTGGTAACAAAGGTGGTTACATCGCTACATGTCTCCATAAAGGCATGAATGTTTTAATAAGTTCCGTCTAGGTAGTTTCTATGTAGCATTAACAGACAAAGACAGTAGAAGGTTATAAGCAATTGGTGCTTCCAAGCTTTGCACTCAAAAGTAGGTAAGATACATTTTAAACACTTACCCTCGAAAATTTTAGCTTAAAGCCAGTAAAATAGACGTCGTAATGGTAATGCTCTATAAAGTTCTGTGTTTAGTTTTTTATGTGGTAACTATCACTCTTGTCTTTGAACAGAGTCTTACAGTAAATTCTAACACTAGCTCTTCTGTCAAATACCTTGTAGAACAATAAATAATTATAAGGAATTTTCTTATACAAAGTAACCTAAGTGCTTCGCTTATTGAGTGCGGAATTTTTACAAACAAATAATTTCTTATTACAGGAGGATTCGGAAAACCAAATAACAAACTGAAATATTCAAAAGTTAAATTCCCCCCACACCTTTATAATTTTAAACTGGAAAAAGTATCCTTTTATCTTGAAGATCTAATAAATTTTCACACGGTTTTAAATTTCTTATATCAGAAATCTTATTGCGAATTCCGTAAATGGCAGCCAACTGTAAATATTGATATAACAACCGCCTGAATAGAATAGTGGATTTAGGTACCTATGTTTCATAAGCATTATATAAAAACAGTTTTATAATCGATGCTAATACCGCCGCAAATGACTACCCTAAAAGTATTAAAGTCAATACAATACAATTCAGTAACAAAAAATTCGCCGTTTGTATTTGTCGCAAACTTTAAACATGCATTTAAAAATTGAATCAATGAAGGTATTGGCTAGCTATCGGAATTAGTGGTCAAAATAATTCACAGAAAATAAAGCAACTTTACCGAAATTATTTATTTTTATATATTCCTATATTTTTTGGAAAACTAAAACTGCAGTGTCATATTACATATAATAGAAGTTTAGGCAAAATTGCACCCATGTTTTCACATAAAATGTATTTCACGAACATTCTTTTGTGCTGTTTTATTCTGAGCACGAAATCTGAAATTCTACTTTCACCTTTAACCAATTGTGTTTTTTACATTGTTTTATATCCAAGTAATTTGGAAGATTTTGTTTTCGAAAAAATTATATTCTCACCGCGATCCCTAATTGTTACTGCGACAATTAATTATACTAAATGGTATTCAAATTACAAAGGTGGGGGTATATACCCGAGTTCATTGTCAAACACACAGTGCAATTCTTTTGTGGCTGTGGAACCGAAAAGGAATCGAATTAACCGAATTACAATGTTCCCACTTATATTTGATAAAGGAAAAGATCGACCAAATGACAAATTTCTAATAATTACAACAAGGAGTAACTTTGAAGAACTGAAAGAGAATGTTGTGGTTGAATTCGGATGGACGAATGCAATTTATTTTAAAATAATAAATTCTAAGGTTGACATTGAATTTCTAAAAGTGTCACAATTCACAAAAGAGTTTGAAAGTATTGACATCGCAACATCGGAAGTCCATAAACAAAAATTTGCAAGAAAAGGCTTACATGGAAATTTTCATGCAGTGGATATTACTGCTGTATATGATAGACAAATAGACAAAAGATTTCGCAGTAGGCACCGATGTGCGCCGTACCCTTATTTACTTATTAACAAAAGAATATTTAAAAACTGCCTTACAAATAATACCCAATCAGTAGTCTTTGAAATGATGGCTGAATATTTAAATTTCACTTCGGTCTACAAATATAGAAAGGATCTTACAAATCACGATTGTGGCTTTGTGAGAAAAGAAAGCAAGTATGTCACAAGGTTTCAGTATAGGATAGACCAAGTTATTTATTTGACTTTTTCTGAGGAAAGAAAATTTTTCTACTGCTTAAATAAAGATACATATGAGGAAATGCCCTTATCGATCTGGATTACCATAATGGATAAGAGTACATGGCTACTATTGATAACGTCTGGTCTTATAGCACATGCACTTATATTTCGATTTGCGAAAAATAAAATAAAGTTTGATACTATTCATAATTTCTTTATATCGGCCATTGCGATTCTTCTCCGTCAAGATCACAACCAAAAGAAACTCCTCTTGTACGGAATTCTATCTTTGATGTTGAATATTCTTGTAACTCAGTACGAAACCTACATCACAACTGAAGTTATTGCTCCTCTGGACAAAAAGATAATTACGAATTTTCGGGAGCTAATTCAAAATGATTATAAAATGGTTGTCATCATTGGGCGTTCATTTGGGCTGGAAAAAAGTTTGGCCTATTCTACTTTTCATCCGTTCTTCGCGGAATATAAAATCACGGGGAAAGAAAACACAAGTGTATTTTTCTATGATAGTGATAAGGCGTTTTTACCATTCCATAAAATAATCGAAAAATGCTTGTCAGACACGAAGCTCAAGCTCTTCTTCGATATTAAGAATTCTGATACTCATCTATATCTGGCACATCTCCAATACCATTTGCCTCAATTAAAATGTCATACAACTGTAGAGCGTGTTGCACCGCGTGCACCTCCAGCGTGGATGTTTAGAGGATGTTTTCGTTATGAACTGATGAATGCTGTCCAAGAATTGAATGAAGTGGGATTTCTTGACATTTGGAGAAATCTGGAAAGTTTCCACCCTCGGACATTCAGATTCAAAGAAGAAGAAAAGCACGCTGAAGGGGCATTTCTCAGCCTTAGCTTTGACATGAAAATTGGTGCAATTTTTAATTTAATTGGATTTCTTATTATTCTACCTTGTGTTGTTTTTCTACTTGAGAAGTATCTGACTTTACTATATCAAAATATACGTGATGTTTATGTATTCTGGTTGTATTTCAGCGTTACATAACCTCAATGCATTAAATTGTTTTCGCTTTTCACTAATTTCTATTTTCCACTTCAACTTTAATTTTCACCGGGGTTCTTTTCAATTGGAAATTTTTATTCTTATTTTAATTATTATACTTTAAACCGCTAATGTGCTGCTGCAATACAAGTCTGCTGATATCCATGAATATCATGAAATATCGGCATACAATATGCTTGAAGGATTATAGTAATGAGAAAATGTATCAGAATATTTCTCACTATTTGCTACCAATGTTGTAAACACTATTATATATAGCAACAGGAGAAAAATACCATAATTTTAATTCTAAGTAATGAAATGGCTTGTTTACATGTTATACTGATTTGGACTTGTGAATAAATGTGAGCTTCAACTTAACCTGAACGGTTATCCTAAGTATGGGAAATCTAAAATATTTTACTCTAGTTTAAATTATCAGTTATAAAGCATGTTTAAAATATAATCTTTCTCCTGATTGTATTTTTATTGTTTCATGTAATGGCGATATAATATTTTTTCAAAGTTACTTATTTGCCTGCAAGATATTTACAAGAAACTTCTTCAAATCAAATAGAAGTTTCGTCGTTTAGTAAGAAAGGTTGCTATATGTCTCCTGTAAAGTCATGAAATCATGCATGTTTTAATAAACTGTCTAGCTAGTTTCTGTATAATATAAAGAGAAAAGGACAGTAAAAGGCTACATATAAGCAATTGACATTTCCAAGGTTTGTACTCAAGCATATGTAAGATATATCGCAAACGCAGGTCTTCATGAGAACGACTTGTCCGTACATTTCAGCTTAAAACTAATAAATTAGACTTACGTTAATGATATGGCTAGAAAAAGTAGTGTGTTTTGCTTTTTTACTTGGTAACTATCATTCTAGTCTTTGCACTGGAGTCTTACAGTATATTCTGCCAAATAGCTTCAAGAACAAT